>CAUYON010025659.1:0-20724 GCA_963573935.1 Arctocebus calabarensis | reverse complement strand
GGAATCATACTGGAACATGTAGACCATGTAGTTGAGGTCAATGAAGGGGTCATTGATGGCGACAATATCCGCTTTGCCAGAGTTAACAGCAGCCCTGACGACCAGGCGCCCAATACGACCAAATCTGTTTATTCCGACCTTGGCTTTCACCATGGTGCCTCAGGGATGCGGCTGGAGCTGCACTAGAAGAAGCGGCTGTCTGACGAACAGGTTTTGATACAGTATAGTAAAAACCAACTTTTTAGAAAATGAATAATATATATTTTAATATATATTATAAAAGTAGACTAAAATGTGATCTAATAATAGTTACGGTACATAGCTTTTAATCAACATGCTTGTGAGATTCTTCCGGTATCAACATGGGAGCAAACACAGATTAACCTTTTACTTAATTTATAAAAAGAAAATGATCAAACGAAATTTTCCAAACTAGCCCTTCCCAAACAGTAAACACACTGAAAATATAATTTTCTTCTGGTACCTCTGAAAGATATGTGGAATTTACACAAACTCAGCAGGGAATTATGTTAAGTGTGTTGCAGTCATCAAGAGTATTCCATATTTTATAGTTTTTCCCATACAAAAATACGCCTCAGAAGTTATATTTTAAGTTAGGTGAGTTTTTTTTTTTTTTTAAATACAAGTGCCATGTATGTATTAAAGTTGAAGGCAAATGCATGAAAAATTACTCATAATTTTAAAGAAAACGTCGCACGGATGCCACATCCCTCACTTTTGTGGGAAGTAATGAGCTTTGATTATAACGTAGAGTTTGACTTACACATTTTTCTTGCCTGTTAGTCTTGAAGCAGTGTTTCTAATATGTCATTTGATGAGCAAAAGAAGGAAAAAAGAACATAAATGAGAGCGTAAAAATAAGGACTTTTTTTCCACATTGTTTGTAGAAAGAGAAATTTGTCTGACAGAGTGTAATGGCAATGCAGGTAGAGGAAAAAACCATTGTCTACACACGGCGGCAATGGGGGCAGAGGTGAAGAAACAGAAGGCGACAATCCTCTCAGATCTGGAGCTTAAACTCTCAAATTACACTAAATAGAGCAATAACCAATTCCTATCCACTTGCTCCCACAAATTGGTGATCAATCGGTCTTTCAAGTCACAGGCAACGTTTAGAAGCCCTGAGACCTGGTGTATAAGAATTGTCTGGGAACAGACATCGTGAAGAGACAGGCTCCAGGTTTTCTGAAGCTTTTCTCTGTGGTGATGTAATCAGTGGCTCTGGAGGAGCCAAACGCTTCAAAACTCTGCTCTTTACTGAAGCGACGCGGAGCCAGGAAGCCGGTTCAGTACTTGCTGTTTGTTGGATTAAAGCTTCATCTGAACCTCTGCTTCCAAAAGAGGGTGAAAAGTGTCAAAACATTAGAGTGAGTTAGTTTATTGAGTAGTTTACCAATTTATTTTCTGAGCACAAAGCTCCGTGATAGTTATACCTCCCGTAAGTAAATTTTCTATTTCTGGGTTCGGAAAATGCTAAAAGTTCAGGGTCTATGTCACACATTTAAAAGGCCTTCTGCTTCTGCCTATATGAGCTAAAAATATAAAATCCCTACAAAGACACATATGAGGGAAAGTTACTGAACATGAGGTAGATAAAAATGTCTTAAAGAGATTACACAACAATTATGAGGTCTAACATAAGTTTTCGAACAAATTCTAGAAAAAGTCCCGCATACCTTCCTGCTGACTATCTCTATGGTCACATTCCAGGTACTCGACTTAAACACCGCACGGGTGCCCAGTCCACCTTTCAAAGCAATTTTGGGACTCTTTTCTAGAACAGCCGTCAGAGCCCTTGTAGGACATCCGAGCACTTTTTCTACAGTAAGTTCACAAACTTGATTGTCCAGCCTCATAGATGACAGCTCTGGTGACTATTCCAGAGGAAGAGTCCAAAACCCTCTGGAACATGCACTAAGTGCAAGGGAAGTATTTCCAAGGTGGCTGTAGTGATATTCGGCATGAGGTACGCAGCACTTTTTCTAGAATGAGTTGGCAAAGTTAATTGTCTGAACTCACATACTTATTATTTTTTTTGAATTTTTCTTTCAATTGCCTTAGTTTGAAGTTTTTTCTGTTTTTTTAATTTTCTTTTTGTTCTCAATTATTTATTTTATTGCTACAGGCTCTCACTTTGAGGCCCTCGGTAGAGTGCTATAGTGTCACAGCTCACAGCAACCTCCAAATCTTGGGCTTACACAATTCTCTTGCCTCATTCAGCCTCCCAAGTAGCTGGGACTATAGGCGCCTGCCACAAGGCCCAGCTTTATTTTGTAGAGATGAGGTGTCACTCTGGCTCAGGCTGGTCTTGAACCTCCACACTCAGGCCAATCCACCGCCTTGGCCTCCCAGAGTGCTAGGATTACAGGTGTGAACCACCTCACCCAGCCTGAACTCATACACTTATAAAATCACTTTTTGAACAAAGGTATAAAATGGTCAATTAGCATATGCTTAGTATAGTCTTTCTCAGCATCTGAGGTGACTGGTCCAGGACAGTCTCCAGCTCCCAGGTATAACAAAATCTCTGGATATTCAAGTTCTTATTAAAACGGAATGGTATTTTCATATAACTGACAAACACATACTCCTATATTATTTAAATCATCTTTAGATAACATATAATGCCTAATACAATGAAAATAGTTGATACACTACATTTCATATTCACACTATTTTATAGTTATCTATTATTATTCAAATATTTTTGCTGCATTGTAGGTTGAATTTGCTGAGGCAGAACCTACAGATATGGAGAGCTATTGTATATTAGTGGAAAAATACAGATTAAAGTCATAGTGCCATACTTGGAAAAGCTGAAATGAAGTAAGATGACAATAATAATTCAAGATGGATAAAAGACTTAAGTACATGATTATACTTAAATACATGAATCCATAAAATTCTAGAAGAAAATGTAGGAAAAACTCTTCCACATATCAACCTACACAAAGAATTATAACTAGGACCCCAGTGGAAATTACAACAACAAAAACAAATCAATGGAATTTAAATAAACTAAAAAGTTTTGCACAGGTAAGGAAATAATCAATAGAGCAAATATATAATCTATAGAACAGGGGGAAATATTCATAAGCTCTACATCTTATAAAGGGCTAATAACCATAATCTACAGAGAGCTTAAGCAAATCAGCATGGAAAAAACAAACAATGTCATTAAAAAGTGGGCAAAGACATGAACAGAAGCTTTCAAAAGAAGATAGACAAATGGCCAACAAACATATGAAAAAATGTTCAATGCCACTAATCATCAGGGAAATGCAAATTATTAATAAACCACAGTGAGATTCCACCTTATCCCTATTAGAATGACATTTATAAAAATGTCCAAAAATAACAGAAGTTGGCATGGATGCAGGGAGATGGGAAAACTCAGACACCATCAGTGGGACTTAAAATCAGGACAAACTCTGTGGGAAATAGTATAGAGATTCCTCAAAGAGCTACAAGCAGACCTGCTATCTGGGTATCTACCCACAGGAAAAGAAGTCATGTGATCAAAAAGCACCTGCCCTTGAATGTTTACTGTGGCACAATTCACAACTGCAAAGATGTGGAATCAACCCGAGCACCCATCAATCACAAGCGGATTAACAAGGTGTGGTGCACCTCAGAGCATTACACAGCCACAAAAAGGGATGAATTAATGCCTTTTGCAACAATTAGGGTGGAACTGGAGACCATTATCCTACGTGGAATATCTAAAGAATGGAAAGGCGAACATCACATGGACTAACTGAGGAGCACACACGTGCACAGAGGAAAGTAAAGCTCAGTGGAAATCAGGAAGGGCATAAAGGCTGGGCTCAGCTTACCTGACAAGTGCAGTGAACACTACTCGGATGGTGCACACTCATGGCCATGACTCAACCATTGCAAAAGTGACCCATGTAACCAAAAGCATTTCTATACCCTTAATATTTTGAAATTTTAAAAAAGATGACAATAGTAAATGTTGGCATGGTTTCAGAGCAATCAGAACGTGCATTACAGTCCATTACGGTGGGAAGGGTTTGGTAGTTTCTCATTTATTATATGTACACGGACACTGTTGAAAAGGAGCTAATCTCCATGGATGGCCTGCAAGGACCCTCTCCTCTGGGCACAGGTGCCACCAATGCCACTGCCTGCTGTGGGACCCTATTCTCTGTAATTCATGACCTTTTATGATTCATTATCCTAAAGCCAAATTGCTTCTCTTTTTGTAATATAATTTTTATTTTCCAAAAACTACTACATAATGCCAATAACCAGAAAAGCTTTTGAAGGCAAAGATGAATTTTTAAATCACCATGGAAACTGACAATTTTATAAAAGCAATTTTCTAAGTACACTGACATAACCTTTTGCATACTTAAATCATTCCTTATAAACTATTGAAATGTATTAATACTTTATAAGACAGAGTGAATAATAAATCATATAATTCCCTTAGGTATCAACCTTATATCTGCAACTATATGCTGAACTTCTAGGCTTTGAATGTTATATTCAAGATACCATATATTCAAAAGAGAATATGAATGTCACATATTAAAAAGATAGATATTTGTGCTTGGGTGGCATCTGTGGCTCAAAGTAGTAGGGCACTGGCCCCATATGCTAGAGGTGGCTGGTTCAAACCCAGTCCCGGCCGTAACAAAAAAAAAAAAAAGAGTTGTTCTTAGCATGCTTAGACTCATTCTCGTTCTTGAATTTCTTTCACATTAGCAGTGGTACTTATGTTTTTATTTATGATTCCCTCATCTACCGTGAAGTGTCTTGAACATTTAAATTAAGTACTCCCTTCCTGAAATTTTCTATTTGTAAGATGAGATTAATAACAAAATCTACCTCATGTAGTATCAATGATGAATAAAAGCATTATTACTTTACTGAGGAATAAATACACTCATTAGAAAATAGTATATAATTGTTAGCTTTTATGATTCTTAGACATGTACTACTATTTAACTTCACATGACATCAATGATAGAAACACATATTTGCTATACAGAACAAAGTACAAAATAAAGGCTTAATAAATGTTAATTATATTTAATATTGGTGTTAATACAAGAAGTATTAAAAATTTCTTTCCATGAAAGGCATTCAACACATACAACAATTAAGAGAATTAAGCTTTGCAAAACAGAATCAATCAAACTACCTAATGCTACAATTATTATGTTCAAAATAAAGAAAAAAATAAACCATGTGAAAAAATATTAGAAACTGATGAATAAGAACAGATTTGAAATTAAAAAATTGATTATGAGAAAATGACCAAATGAATATGTTAGAAATTTTAAAAGTAGCGAAAGAGAGAAAGTGAATTGGCCCACTTAACATAGAAATTTTAAAAGTAACCAGTATAAATAAAAATTATACAATAGATTTGAAATTACCCAAGAAAAATTAGTGCATGGGACATTGTCTTCCTCAAAGAACAGGGAATTTGAAAATAAAACTTTGGGTATTATCAAAAATAAGAGGTAGACACTATGGAAGAGAAATTAAGAAAAGTGAACATATATTAAAAATCTCTAACACGCATTTAATGGGGTTTCTAGAAAGCAAAAAATAAAGAGGATGGTGAAGAGGCAATATTTAGTGTATAATTCCAGAAATGTTTCCAGTAATTGAGAAATATAGGAATCCTCAGATTGAAAGATGGCCCCAAATAACAAAAAAAGATAAATCGTAAATGAAACAAACATGACTACTTAGGGGAAGGCAAGTCTACTAAAAAAAAAAAAAATTCAAAAGTCATTTTAGATTGACTGAAGACTCAATATCAAAAAGTTGAGTATTTATCTCCAAGAAACAAAAGGAAGTCAACACAGGCAAGGATTTATGTCTGAAAGTCCAGCAAAAGTATTCTAGAGATCTAGAGAAACAGAAGCGCAAGTTTCCAGCCCTAAGAAGTTTACATGAAATGTACAGAGTTCTGAGTGAAAATGATTTCTGCATGAGTATTTGTCACATCAGACTTACCAAGACGCTCACCTGTGTGCTCCAGAGATAGCCATATCTGCACACACACACACACACACACACAAATGGCTGGAGCATTTCTGTGGTTAGTCTGTTAGTCTGGACGTAGTCAGGGACAGCTCAACATCGCTGTACAGAGTTTGCAGTCACAAACGCAGTCCTCACGTATCATCTTCTCCTGGGTGTAAATCCAGTCCTAAACTCAAGGCTGTAGAATGAGAAACTGATACCCAAAGTCTCCGTGGGTCAGGTTATCAGGCTCCTATAGAATTTGAACAATAAAAGCATTTAAAACTATAAAGAGACATCAGAGAACTGATAAAATGCTATAAGACAATAGCTAACATCTTCAAAATGAGAAGACAAAATTACTATCTCTTTAAAATTCTAAGCCTCTAATGTATGACAAATTATATCCCTCCGAGTGAGACTACAACAAAGATATTCTCAAAAAATAAAAGAACAAAGGGAACTTACTGTGTATAAACCCTTACCAGAGGAATTACTAGATAAAGATTAAGTTATAGTAAAGAGTAATTACTAGTCAAATGTCGTGAACCAGCGTGGAATTGGTGGGGAATGAGGGAAATACAGCACAAGAGAAGACAGAGAAACAAAGGATGGGGCGGGAGGACTGCCTGAGCTGATGGCTTCAGCAGTGCCAAAGCACAAAATCAGCTTTATTTATAGTGTCTGTACAGGGCTGTCCAGGGGGGTCTTGCTTAGACAATATGGGGGAATAGCAGAAACAAAAGACATAGTCTTGGTCTTACAGCACAATAGGAAAATGTAAATGACTTTAACAAAGACGAACCATCTTCTTAATGGTTTCTACCAAACTTCATTAACATATGACAAGAAGTAAGAAGGGTAAGATCACAAGGACCTCAGCACGGTTGACAGAACAAAGGAAAAACTATGCGACTTAGTGGTTACTACTCAGGGAGAAAAAAGGGAGAGATCTCAAGGATCTCTGCATAGTTAACTGTAGAAAGAAACAGCTGTGTGACTTCTGGCAGGGGGAGCAGGAAGAAAGGAAAATGGCTATTTCGGGAACGGAGGAGAAGCAGTGCTTCATTTTTCATTTGTACTTCATTATAATCAACCATCAATGAGTTTTTAGTAACTATGATCTCATTACACTTTGAGGGATTATCAATATTCTAATTTTTATTTGCAGTAGGACCAGATTCTCTTCAACCATTGGGAGCATTCATCCACTCAGATGTGCAGAAGAGATCACTTCACTTCCTTTTGCTCTGGAGGATGTTGGTTAGTCTTTAACAGAGCCTCAGCCCCTCAGAAGGGAGCAGAAACCGAGCCCAGTGCTCCAGAGTGATCCCACGGGGCCTCCGAACAGCCACACTGCAGGGACAAGGTCACCAATGTCTTGAAGCAAACCACCCAGTTCCAGTGGAATCGGTGAGGTTTATTTTCTGTCAATGTGCATTTCCTATGCCAGAAACACGTTTTCTTCTCTCACTTATTTAAAAGCACCTTTATCAGGACAGAAGGTTTGTGTCCCTCCTCACACCCCCTCCCCCAGCTCCTGCCTGCAAACAGACTCAGCAGGGGGCTGAAGGCCAGAGTCTCCAGACTCACCCAGAGCATTTCTCAGTCTCTTTCCCGTTATCCTGCTGCACAGAGAAGGCATGAAGGAGACTCTCAGTGCAGAACTCAGTGGGATGTTCCCTAAGGTAAAGCAGTTTGCGAACCTCAAGAAGTGTAACAGGGGGAATGAGTAAGGTCACAATGGAGGAAAGCACCATCGCGGGAAGAAATTAGTCCATAGGGAGGGTTAGAGAACAGACCTTCCACCCTACTGGAAATTAAACCAAACCTCAGGATTCCATGGAACTTGTGAAAAATAATGAAACCAGTCCCTGCAGAACTCAGCTGCTCTCTGGGGCACAGCGCTGCTCACATCGTTTCCCAGGCCAGCTGGATACCAGTCAGAGCTGCACCGGGCAGGGCAGGGAACACCGTCCCCATGAGTGGGGCCCAGGAGCAGTTCCACGTCAGACACCCCCTCATTCCATCACAAACTGGTCAGCTCACCAATCTGTAAGACACCCATGCTCTTTTGAAAAGGCTCAGAAATAGAATGAAAAAGACAAAAAAAAAAAAAAAGAAAAGAAAAGAAAAAAAAACCAGCTCTAAGAATGTGCTCAAATCAGTGAATTATCGAAAAGAGAATATTTAAGTTGACAGGGACAGAGATATTATTGAGGGAAGGATCTAATGGAACATATTGATTATGTTATAGAAAATAGATACATCTTTGAAAAGTTAGGCCTAGAAATTTTTAACAAGTTAGAGACAATAGTTAAAAATTGAATCATGAAGGCTATGTTAACCAGTTTGATGGAAATATTTCAGATTGTATATGAAACCAGCACATTATATCCCACGATTACATTAATGTACGCAACTATGATTTAATAAAAAAAAAAAGAATCAAAGTGAATGTGAGGCCAACAGAGGTTATAAATGTGCCTGCTTGGTTTGGCTGGGTCACCATAGGACATCCTCTGAGCAACCTCTGATTCCAGAAGGAAGAAGCTCAGGGGACACACCTGACCATAACTCAAAAAAGGCAAAGCTACCCCAGTTGACCCACAGACCCAAGAGCAAGACAAAGAAATGTTGGTCTTCATGAGCTCCTGAGATTTAGTTGGGGGTGTGTGTGTATAGGGACAGGGTTGACACACAGCATTATCATGCTGCAAAATCTAACACACTCTGAAAGTTGGGAGTTCTTATGTTGAAGGAGACTACTTCTGTTTGCAGTAAATAGTCCACCAGGGACTTAGTACACTGACTGTGACCAATCTGTCATCTTCTCAAGATGCCCTGGGAACCTAAAAAGGCATAGCCATAATATATATATATATATATATATTTTTTTTTTTTTTTTTTTTTTTTTTTTGAGAGAGTGTCAATTTGTTACCCTGAGTAGAGTGCTGCGGTATCATAGCTCACAGCAACCTCAAACTCTTGGGCTTAAGTGATTCTCTTGCCTCAGCCTCTCAAGTAGCTGGAACTACAGGTGCCCACCACAGCACTCAGCTATTTTTTGTTGCTGTTGTTGTTACAGTTATCATTGTTGTTTTAGCTGGCCCAGGCTGGGTGCGAACCCGCCAGCCTTGATTTATGTGGCCAGCATCCTACCCTGGTCAGTGCCTGGATTACCTCTTCTATGATTTAACAGTGATCACTATTTTCACTTTCACACTGCACAGAGTGCAAGGAGACAAATGGCTAAGAATGGCAGAGCCCGAAGTAATCTGAACGGGGGTCTGGTTTGTCAACTGGCGTTAAAATCCTCCCCCACAGTACTCCTCCCCCCACTGAGCTACGGGCGCTGCCAAAATAGCCATCATATTTCAGCTCCCACCAAAAGAAGTCTCCAGAGGAGTTTCAGCATCTTTTCTAAAGCCCTGCAATTTGTCTTCACCTCCATGCAGAGTCTCTCGGATTCTTGACGAGCTGTGTGACCTTAGGCAAGTCATTTGCCCTTTCAGCCTCAGTTTCTTCATTTCCAAAAGGGAATAGTACTAATCCTTAACTCTGGGGGGAACTAATCCAAAAAATGCACCTAAACCACACAGTTATAGCGTCTGGTGCTTAGTCAACAAATCAATGCATGTTGGGAGCCTCACACAACCACCATGTCTATTCTCTGTTGCAGCCCATATAGCCTCTGGCTAGGAGTGAGAGTTCTAAGAAATACCTGTATAGCTCAATGGAACATCTGGGTGGAAAGGACATAGAGAGGGATTTCGCTCTCCTAACAAATATGAGAGCTCGTGAGATGAGAGCAGTGGTGAATTGGCTGTCTCTACACCTGTGGTGTTGAGAGGCACTAGATTAGCCTTATATTAGGCTGGAGGACCAGGCAGTTGGGAGCATGTGCATTCTATCGCGGACCGGTTTACTCTGACTCTGTCTCTTCTCCTGCCTTCCTGCAGAACACCAGCACGGCGTCTCTCTGCTGAAGATTACTAAGCTCTACTAAAGACTAAGATCTATCTATCTTTCTAAGAAGGCTGCTTTACTCTCTCTAAGACTCATTCTGTTTCTCTCTTTCCAGCTAAGGTAGATAGCCCTCAGGCACCTAAGAGAAACTGAACCTGAGCAAGAAAATTTAGCGGCCCGCGTCCGGAACCTAGTTAAGCCAGGCCTGAGACCTGGCCAGTCCTGGGCCTTGGCAAGAAGTGTCAGAAGTGACGTGTGACAATTCTCCACAGCACAGACAGTCCCCAAGTGTCTAAATCTGGAAGAAGAAAAATGTGGACCATTGGAGATGCAAGTTTTGATTGGTTTGGTTTTGTTTCCCTTGGTTTTGGGTTTTTGTTTTAGTTACTTAAAAAATCACACAGCCGGTTTATTTATTTTGATTGTTCATCACATAAGTAAAAACAAAACAAAGAAGTGTGAACAGTGACAGCCTTTGCTACAACTTGAACTCATGAGAAAGAAGCATGGGCTAGAAGAAAAGACACAATTCCATTAAGTGGATAAACATCAAACTCTGAAGGTTCAGTTCCATCCTCCCCCACAGTTCCTTACTGTAAGGGAGGATTTTAATGCCGGTTGACAAACCAGACCCCAGTTAGGATTTCTTTGAGCTCTGCCATTCTCAGCCTTTTGTCTCCACCTGTGCAGTGTGAAAATGAAAATAGCGATCATTGTTAAATCATAGAAGAGGTAATCCCGGCACTGACCGGCGCCAGGTACTTGATGTGCTAAGTCAGTGATTACGGTGTGTCTTGGCACATCTTGCAAATTTTTAAAGATCATTGAGTAAATTATTTTTGAAAGGCGTTCAGAACACAATTAAGCATTTTTTTTTTACTCATTTTTATTATCAACATAATTTAAGTGCGCTGTGAAGTTTAACTATAGGTTCAAGTGTGCCATGAGTTAGAACAAGTTAAAAAACATGGTGCTAAGAGCTTGGTTCAGTTCTCACCACATTGCTCGAAGACTTACACATTCTGAGACTCAGAGAATTTAGCTGATGCATCCCACCCCACCCCGGCCCACCCCTGCCCCACAGCGAGTCAAGAACAGATCTGGGACTTGAACTCCCTACTTGGGGCCACGTAGCATAGTCCTGGGTACTGTCAGCCCCTGGGGAGACTGGGTCAATGACAGTCAACTCCATCTTGTGTAGAATCCCAGAAAAAGACTCAGCCCCGGGGCTTCTCTTCATGCAATTTCTGTCTCAGACCAAGGATCCTGGGAGGGGTGCATCCCAAAGCCATAGCTCCCCCAGCCCAGCTTGCTGGCCACATGCAGGAAAAGCCGGAACCCTCTGCCCTCACAGCATGCTCCCTAGGCCCGGCCACAGGGGCAGGCAGCCTTCCCGCTGCAAAGGGCACTGATTAAGCCGCTGCAGACCCATGTTCGACCTCTTCCCAGCTGTGTGGGCTGATATCCCCAGCCCCCAGTGTCTCCATCTATAAAAGAGTAGCACAAACTCTGCGCAGTGTTTTCCAAACATTTCAGGCAAGGAAAGCACTGGGGAAAGTGCACACAGACCTCCAGGTGGGGAACTGATGAAGGAGCAGCTGCTCCAGATAAAGGCGACCTGGGGCCTGTCCCCTCCGTGTCCACGGGGAGCAGTCACAACACTCCCGACCTAGCCTATCCCTGAGGGCCTGTCCAGTCCTGACATCCGTCCTGTGATTCTTGAATCCTGACACATGCCCTCCAACAAAGGATTTTTTTTTTTCTTCCGAAATGTGCCAATCAAGATTCTTAGGGGCAAGAGAAATTCAATTCAAACCAAAGTAAGCAAAAGGAGGTGGGGGCAAGGTCCCTGGAACTCCACTTTGTCTTTAAGACAAAAGCGATGGCCACTCTCGTGCTGACATCCTTCTTGAGTGGCTTTCCACTGCCCTGGGGAACGATGTGAATGCCTTACTTTGGCCTGTAAGACCCTGCGTGACCTGCTCCCCATTCTGCTCCACCTTCAGTTTGAGCCCTTCTTCTGCCTCTGGGTCTTTGCATACGCCACGCCTCTGACTGGGGTGCTCTTCCAAATCCAGCTCTAATGTCGCCTCTTCACAGAGGCCTTTCCGGTCCACTGCAGCGTCAGCAGCCCACGCTCGTCCCCTAGTCACTCCCCAGCAGCCTCAGCCGCCCTTCCTTCCTACCATAGCCTGTGGGGATCCCAGCTATGGGCTCACTTATTTGTTGTCTGGCTCCTCACAGAATGTCACTGTATCAGACACTTAGTCCTGTTTCCCGCAGCCTCCCTGATACCTAACACCACACCTGCTGAGTCCTCGTGCCCCATCAACAATTATTGAATGAACAAATGGATGATTAACAGTAACTCCTCGTGCCTAATGCAGGCTCCTCCGTCTCAAATTCAACATGCCCCTATAAACCAGACCCTCTTGCTTCCTTCAGCAAGAAGCCACACCTGCCAGTCATGTCTGTAAGCCTGTCCATCCCTGGCACCTCCCTCTCACCCACACCCGTCCATGTGCACATCCTGCCGATCCTCCACTAATCTCTCAGAACCATCCTTCCCTCTCCATCTCTACCACTCAGCCCCAGGCCCAGCTCCCCCTCTCTTTTTGTGGAGCCTCCAGCACCTGCTATGAAGTCTCTGGAATCCCTTCTTGCTCCCTCCCCACCTGAGCCCCTCTGTATGACTCTGATAGAGTCATCCTCTGATGAGCTCCCCATAGCACCATCTGGCACATTCTGAAGAAGCTCAGCTACCTTCCCATAGGGTCTACATGGGCCCAGCCTCTCCCCGGCCCTTGGAATCTTTGAGGGTTTTTGTTTTTGTTTTTTGTAGAGACAGAGTCTGCCGTGGCGTCACACAGCTCACGGCAACCTCCAACTGCTGGGCTTAAGCGATTCTCTTGCCTCAACCTCCCGAGTAGCTGGGACTACAGGCGCCCGCCACAACGCCCGGCTATTTTTTGGTTTTTGCAATTCAGCCGAGGCTGGGTTTGAACCCGCCACCTTCAGTATATGGGGCTGATGCCCTGCTCGATGAGCCACAGGCACCACCCCAGGAATCTGTGAGTTTTGCTGCCCCTCTCTTTCTGCCTTGCACCCATGTTCACCAGGTTTTTGTCTGCAGTTTAGCAGAGCAGTATCACAGCCAGTTTATGTGTTCACACTATGGATCCCTGATCGAATCTGTCTCCCATACCTCATTATATGCTCTATCAAGGCAGAGCCCTCGTCTGGTTTTGCTCATCACTACCTAGCCCTGTTCCTGGCATTTAGTTGGGTAATTGCTTAATAAATAGTGGTAGATGAATGAATGGAAAAATGTTGTTGAGGCCAGGCACAGTGGCTCACACCTGTAATCCCAGCAGTTGAGAGGCCGAGGCGGGTAGATTGCCTGAGCTCACGAGTTCAAGAACAGCCTGAGCAAGAGTGAGACCCCCCATCCCTACTAAAAATAGAAAAATTAGCAGGGAATTATGGCAGGTGCCTGTAGTTCTAGCTACTCAGGAGGCTGAGGCGAGAGAATTGCTTAAGCCCAAGAGTTTGAGGTTGCTGTGAGCTGTGAGCTGCGATGCAACGGCACTCTACTGAGGGTGAAAAACTGAGACTCTGTCTCAAAAAAAAAAAAAACCCTGAAAAAATGTTGGATTCCTATATATGCCAGACACTAAGCTAAAAATGGAAATATGTTATCTCATTTCACTTTCTCTACAATCATGTAAAGCACTCCTAGGAGGAATGATGGATTGAACAAATGAATGAATGAATGAACTTCTAAATAAGGGAAGAGTCATAATCCAACAGCACACAGAGGCAAGGAGGAAATGCAGAGTGAGAAGTGCCCAGTGTAAGGGCCTAACAAAAAGAGAGGACAGCTCGGCGCCTGTGGCTCAACGGGCTAAGGCGCCAGCCACGTACACCTGAGCTGGCAGGTTCGAGTCCAGCCCGGGCCCGCCAAACAACAATGACGGCTGCAACCAAAAAATGGCCGGGCGCCTGTAGTCCCAGCTACTTGGGAGGCGGAGGTAAGAGACTCGCTTGAGCCCAGGAGTTGGAGGTTGCTGTGAGCTGTGATGGCACAGCACTCTATCCAGGGTGACAGCTTGAGGCTCTGTCTTAAAAAAAAAAAAAAAAGGAGAGGATAGCAGCACAATGAAGAACATGGAGTCTATTCTGGGCTGAATTGTGTCCCCCCCAAATCCACATGCCAAAGCCTTAACCTCCGTACCTCACAGCATGACTTTATGTGGAGATAGGGACTTTACAGAGGTAATCAAGTTGATGTGAGGTCATTAGGGTGTGCCCTGACCCAATATGGCTGGTGTCCTTGTAAACAGAGGGAATGGGACACAGGCAGGGCCAGAGGACACAGAAAGGTGACGACGCAGGGAGAAGAGCGCCACAGACCCTCCGCCACAGTCCCTGGAAGGGACCAATCCTGCCGACACCTTGGGCTCAGACTTCCAGCCTCCAGAGCTGTGAGACGATCCATGTCAGTCACTTAAGCCACCCGTCTGCGGCACACCGTCAGGGCGGCCCTAGAAAACACACACAGCATGCAAAGGCGTTCACACTCAGAAACATTTTTCAACTCCAGATGGACCACATAAGACTTGTCTGGAGGCCACATTCTGCCCGAGAGGGCGCAGGTGGCAACCTCTGCCGTCTGCAGAGTTCCCAGAGTAGACTTTGTCCACTAGGGATTTGGCTCTGTGGGAAGCTGAGGTCAAGCAGATCAAATGGAAATTCAATTATGGTTTGGAGACGAATCCATGAGGTCGCAGATTAAATGAGGGCAGGGACTGCAGCTTGGGTCCCACTGTGCTGCCTCTGCCCCAGGCCCGAGGAGTGGCACGGCCGCCTCCACACAAGGCCACACAAGGCCCAGCCTGCTTGTCATGCAGAGGAGAAACCTGGAATTAAAAAAAAAAATAGATAGGTAAGATCATTTTATACATGGCTGTCGAGTCATACCCCAGCACATGGTAATCAATACTCTGTAAAGCATATTGGAACTACTGCATACAAGTATCTGTTAATTATTAAAATTGAATCTATTCCCCCCCCCATTTAGTTGCAAAATCTCATGTTACACAGAAAGATTAATTACAAACCAACTTCAAGAACCCTTTGTTGGAAGCTTCCGTTTCATTTTTTCCGAGATGATTTCTTGAACTCCATATTTGGGAATGCAGACACAGGCCGGCTTAGCAAAATCGTTTCCTCATTCTAGCAGACCCCAGACATAGCAAACCTCTGAGATGGCCCCGTGGAACTAGGATTAACCAGAAACCACTTCAAACCATCTGAACCATCTAAAATGTGATTTTGTTGCTTTTTCCATTTAGACCCAAGACCACCATCTTTTCAGCATGTTGTCCTGGTCGAAAAAGTAAGAGGGTCTCAAGTTCTGGGACCGCAATCAGAGACATACAATATTCCAGTGGCTACACCAATTAAGGCTGTTTGCTCTCGGCTTTGGAGAAGGTAAGTGCTCTATTACTTGGTGGGTAATACAGACCACATGGCATTCCTCAGCCTGAGAGGCCTGAGAGGCCTTGTATTTCTAGAGATAACTAGAAAGGCAGAGTTCAGAGCAGATCCCAGCACCAAGATAAGCCCCTTCCCCACCACAATCTGTAACAAAAGCCTCCCCTGCTTGCTGGGACCCCACCAGAGCCTTCCCAGGATTTAGTTCTTTTTTTTTTTTTTTTTTTTGAGACAGAGTCTCACTACGTTACCCTCCGTAGAGTGCTGTGGCATCATAGCTCACAGCAACCTCAAACTCTTTGGCATAAGTGATTCTCTTGCTTCAGGCTCCCAAGTAGCAGGGACTACAGGCGCCCACCACAACACCCAGCTACCAGGATTTAGTCCTCTCCAGTGGTGCTTGGAAACCTCCTTGTAGTAGGTGGGGGTAGAACTGGATTTTGTCTACCTGTGTCTCCATGTGGCCTCACCAAGCCATTGTTACAATACGCAGCCCCAGGCAGTCTGTGCCCCAAGCTGAGCCAATACTAGGACTATGTTCCTCTGTTTGAATCAAGGCAAGGATACATGACCCAAACTCCCTGGGACTTACAGCTAGTGTATACAGATAGTCCTCCTTTTGTTTTAAAAGTATTTTAATTTTCATATTTATTTATTTAGACAGTGTCTCACTCTGTTGCCCTGGGTAGAGTGCTGTGGTGTCATAGCTCATAGCAACCTCAAACTCCTGGGCTTAAGAGATCCTCTTCCCTCTCAGCCTTCCTGAGAACCTGGGCCTATAGCCACGTGCCACAACACATGGCTAGTTTTTCTATTTTTAGTAATGCTGGGGTCTCACTCATGTTCAGGATGGTCTCGAACTCCTGAGCGTAAGTGATTCCTCATCCTCCCAAGGTATTAAAATTATAGGAGTGAGCCACCATGCCTGGTCCCCCACCCTTTTCTTTTTTTGAGACAGAGTGTCACTATGTCACCCTCGGTAGAGTGCTGTGCTGTCACAGCTCACAGCAACCTCAAACTCTTAGGCTTAAGCGATTCTCCTGCCTCAACCTCCCAAGTAGCTTGGACTACAGGCGCCCGCCCCAATTCCAGGCTATTTTTTAGACACAGAGGTCTCGCTCTTGCTCAGGTTGGTCTCCAACCTGTGAGCTTGGGCAGCACCTGTTGGTCAGTGGGTAGGGCGCCAGCCCCATATACCAAGGGTGACAGGTTCAAACCCAGCCTGGGTCAAACTGCAACAAAAAATAGCCAGGCGTTGTGGCGGGCACCTGTAGTCCCAGCTACTTGGGAGGCTGAGGCAAGAGAATTGCCTAAGCCCAAGAGCTGGAGGTTGCTGTGAGCTGTGACACCAAGACACTCTACCAAGGGCAACAAAGTGAGACTCTGTCTCAAGAAAAAGAAAGAGAACCTATGAGCTCAGGCAATCCACCCACCTTGGCCTCCCAGAGTGCTGGGATTACAGGCGTGAGACAACACCCCCAGCCATCCTCTTCCCTTTTTTTTCTAAATCATTATGCTATAGGGATATAGATCCAAGTTTCTAAGAACCAAACCTCTTGCTTGATGTATTGTTTCTGGGTGCAGCTGCCTTTAGTAACACAGGCAGTCCCCAAGTTATGAATGAGATGGGTTCTGTAGATTTGTTCTTAAGTTGAATTGGTATGTAAGTTGCAACAGTTACATTTACCTATTACCTGTAATAGCCTCCATTTGTAAGTGCAAGTTATATATCAGTCAGATGTTTGTAACTCAGGGACTACCTGTAATGATAATAGCAAAGACTTATCTAACATTTACTGTGCCAAGCACTATTCAAACCAATTATACATGTATTTTGCTAAATCTCTACAACCTTCCTCTGAGATCAGCATTCTTATCACCATCATCATTTTATATAGATGGAGAAACTGAGGCATAGAAAAGTCACGTAACTTGCCTAAGGTATATGACAAGTAAGATTCAACCCCAGGCAGTCTGGCACTTTTAACCACTACCATAGAGTGAGAAGAGAAAGAGGAAGGGATGACATCAATTAAACCCCTGGATCCAGCCGTACCTGAAAGCTAGGCCTGGATTTCCCAGTAACATGAACCTATTCATTCCCTTTATTTGTTTAAGCTGCTTTGTTTTGCTCTCTTGTAACCAAAAAGGTCCTCTTTTAAACATCTCTCCAGAGGGCCAACCTGGTGGCTCACACTTGCCAAGCACTCTGGGAGGCCAAGGTGGGTGATTGCCTGAACTCAAGAGTTCGAGACCAGCCTGAGCAAGAGCGAGACCCCCATCTCTAAAAATCACCAGGCATTGTGGCAGGTGCCTATAGTCCCAGCTACTTAGGAGGCTAAGACAAGAGGATCACTTGAGCCCAAGAGTTTGAGGTTGCTGTGAGCTGTGACGCCATTGGTACTCTACTGAGGATGACCAAGAGAGAGTATGTCTCAAACAAAAAAAAAAAAAATCCTCTAACACATTCTTCTTAGGTGGAAGATAGGCAAAAAGCATTTTAGTATTTTGTACTGTCCATTTAGCAGGGCTTTGCTTTTAAATATAAAATCCTTCCTATGGTTCTATTACTAATCTCATTCTGCAGACTATGAAACTGAGGCCCAGAGAGGCTAAGCCATTAATTCATGACCATATAACTGGTAAGTAGCAGGTGTGCCTGAATCCACCCAGGGCTACCTGACCCAATGTCCATGACCCCAACTACCTCTTGTGTTGGTTTGTAATGCACAGCTCAACTCCTTCAAAAATTAGCATAAAGGGCTATAGTAGAAACACAGAAGCCAGGACAGTTAAAATTGAACTTTTTAGGAAAAGCCAGACTTATTTACATATAATCCACATACCATGTAATTCAACCATTTAAAATAGACAATTCAGTAATTTTTAATATATTCACAGCAATCACCAAATCAATTTCAGAACACTTTCATCACCCCCTTAAGAAACTCTGCCCATTAGCAATCACTCTTAATTTCTCTCCAAGTCTCTCCCCAGCGCTAAGCTACCACTAATCTACTTTCTGTCTCTATAGACTTGCCTATTGTCGACATTTCATATCAACAGAATCATATAATATGTGAGCTCTGTGTCTGGAGTCTTTCATTTGAGATCTTTTCGAGGTTCATCTGTGTTGTAGGGTTTTATCAATACTTTATTTCTTCTTATTGCCAAAATAAGAAATTGCATGATACATTTCGTTTATCCATTGATTAATTAAGGAATATTTGTGTTGTTTGCACTTAGGAGCTATTATGAATAATCCTGCTATGAATATTTGTGTTCAAGTTCTCATGTTTTCATTTCTTGGTTGTGCACCCAAGAATTGCTGGATTGTATTGCGCGTCTATGTTTAATATTTGAGAAACTTCCAGACTATTTTCAAAGTGGCTGCACCATTTTACATTCCCAGCAGCAATGCACAGTCATTCCAATTTTTCCCATATCCTCACCAACACTTGTTATATCATCTGGCTTTTGTTCTAGTCATCCTAAAGGATGTGAAGTGTATCTATCTTATTCTGGTTTTGATTTTCATTTTCCTGATGGCTAATGATGTTGAGTAACTTTTTAGGTGCTTTTTGGCTATTCGTATATACTTTTTTGAAAATTTTCTATTCCAATCTTTTGCCCAATTTTTAATTAGGTTGTATTATTATTATTATTATTTATTTTTTTTTTGCAGTTTTTGGCCAGGGCTGGGTTTGAACCCACCACCTCCAGTATATGTGGCTGGCGCCTTACTCCTTTGAGCCATAGCTGCCACCCTTGTCTTTTTATTATTGCGTTTTAAGAGTTCTTTATATATTCTATACACAAGTCCCTTATAGGTAATATGATTTGCAAATATTTTCTCCTTTTTTGTGGTTTATCTTTTCATTTTCTTTTTTCTTTTCTAGACAAGGTTCTACTCTGTTGCCCTAGGCTGGAGGGTAATGGTGCAATCGTAGATCCCTGCAGCCTTGAACTTCCATGCTCAAGGGAAAGTGATCCTCTACCTCAGCCTCTTGAGTAACTAGAATTATATGCCTATGCCACCACACCCACCTAATTTTTTTTTTTTCCATTTTTTGTAGAGGTAGAGTTTTGCTATGTTGCTCAGGCTGGTCTCAAACTCTTGGCCTCAAGTGATCTTTCCACTTTACCCATCCAAAGTGCTGGGATTACAAGGGTGAGTCACTGTACCTGACATGTTTTACTTTCTGGATAGTGTCTTTTGAAGCATCAGAGGTTTTAATACTTATGGAGTGCAATGTATTAATGTTCCTTTAATTGCTTTTGCTTTAGGTGTCACGTAAAAAACTAGTGCCAATCCAAGATCATGAAGATTTATTCTTGTTTTCTTCTAATAGGTTTATAGTTTTAGTGCTTACATTTAGAACTTTAATCCATTTTGAGTTTTTTTTTTTAAATTTTACAGAGCCTCAAGCTGTCACTCTAGATAGAGTGCCATGGCATCACAGCTCATAGCAACATCCTGGGCTCAAGCGAGTCTCTTGCCTCCGCCTCCCAAGTAGCTGGGACTACAGGCACCCGCCACAACGCCCAGCCATTTTTTTGGTTGCAGCCATCATTGTTGTTTGGCGGGCCCAGGCTGGATTTGAACCCACCAGCTCAGGTGTACGTGGCTGCTGTCCTAGCCTGTTGAGCCACAGGTGCTGAGCCTTTTTTTTTTGAGACAGAGTTTCACTTTGTCACCCTCAGTAGAGTGCTATGTTGTCATAGCTCACAGCAACCTCAAACTCTTGGGCTTAAACAATTCTCTTGCCTCAGCCTTCCGAGTAGCTGGGACTACAGGCACCCTCCACAATGCCTGGCTATTTTTGGTTGAAGTTGTCTTTATTTAGCAGGCCGAGGCCGGGCTTGAATCCACCATCCTCAGTGTATGTGGCTGGCATCCTATTCACTGAGGTATGAGCACTGAGCCCAATTTTTTTTTTTTTTAGAGATAGTTTCACTTTATCGCCCTTGGTAGAGTGCTGTTGGCATCACAGCTCACAGCAACCTCCAACTCCTGGGCTTAGGCGATTCTCTTTGCCTCAGCCTCTTGAGTAGCTGGGACTACAGGCGCCCACCAGAAAGCCTGGCTGATTTTTTTTTTTTTGCAGTGTTTACAGTTTTTGCCCGGGGCCGGGTTTGAACCCACCACCTCCACTATATGGGGCCCAATGCCCTTACTCTTTGAGCCATAGGTGCCGCCCCATGGCTAATTTTTGTTGCAGTTTGGCTGGA
>CAUYON010025657.1:0-31773 GCA_963573935.1 Arctocebus calabarensis | reverse complement strand
GGTTTTCGGGTTTAAAACCAGCCTGTAACAGCCAAACGGGGTCCTTCCCCTGAGCGGCTGAGGGACCCTGATGCGTCAGCAATAAACCGCCTCTTGCTTTTGCATCCACCCGGGAGTTGGTGACTGTTTTCTTGGGGGTGTCCACCCTAGTTGGAACCCAATTTGGGGTCCAACAGTACCACTAAATGACTAAGTACGTGACCTTGGACATGCTATTCAATCTGTGCACATCTTAATTTCCTGACACAGGATTGTTGGAGGATTCAATGAGATAATCCACGTTAAACACTTAGAATAACGTCAGAGACTTAGGAAAGGGCTCACCTGATGTTAGTTATTATTTATCATTAATGACATATTACCAGTGGCATCTATGCAAAATATGAATCTTAGCTTTTTTATTTGTGTAAAACTGGCTGCTCAGTCACTATTACTTCTTGATGAATCTAACCAGTGGCTGTTAATACACATTAAGTGGCAATTGTGAGTGATTAAAAATTTGACTTCAGACATCGACTCAGTAGATTAATACATTTATTAACTTGAAATTGTCAAATGTCTCTGACCCAATTCTTAGCTGGAATCATCAGAATCAGACCGTATTCTTATTCTGATATTTCATGGGGTAGCAGGCTCCCTTCCACACACCCCTTACCCTTGAACCTTTCAGCTATTATGCACTTTGATTTTTGATAATCTCGGAAGACAGGGGAAATAAACTAGCTGTTTCCCCCTGCTAATTACAGTAGAATCATTCTACTGTATTAAGGAAATGATAGAATTTTAGTTTTTTTTTTTAAATTGTCAGTTAATTAGAATCAATATGCTTGGCAAGCCTGAGAGAATTTCCAAACTATTTCAATAAAGAGAAGGCAACATTTGCTGAAGCAAAGAACACAGCCCTGGGAAATTCTGTAGTGATTTGTTTGAATGCTTTATATTTGAACAATGAAATAAGTATCACAGAAATTAATCGCCAGTCAATACTTTCTATACAATACAGCCCAATTATTGTGCAGCTAAGGAGATGTCTAGCTACATAAGCTAAAAGTATCCTCAGTTGACATTAATCCTCTTTCTGACTGTCCACTTCCAAATTATACAGTGTGTAACGTCATACTGAGTGTACTAATCATTAATCGTGAATCACTCTCAAATAACAGTGTTCAAATTCTCCATGAACAGTTGGAAAAGCTATGTACAAGTCACCAGCATGTCAATGTGCTGTTGAGAAGAGGTTCATGAAGTTTAGGTGACCTTCTTTTTTATTATTATAGACAAGGGTCTCACTATGTTTTCCAGGCTAGATTTGAACTCCTGAAGTTAAACAACCTTCCTACCTTGGCCTCTGGAACAGCTCAGACTACAGGTGCACCCTGCTGTGCTCAGCTGCATGACTTTCTTCATGTCAAATTCAGTTTATTATTGGCCAGAGGTGACAAACTCTCTGTGCGATGATGTTATTACAGAGGTATACATGCAATTCAGATGCAATTTACTTTTATGTTGAATCCTCCCAGAGATATTGAACTTTGAGAACTTTGATGTGGATGAGCTAGAATTTGGTAGAAACATTTGGTGAAGACCATATTTTGAGTTAACATGCTCTTTTGAATGGCTCTTGTTGTTCGCTTTCATTTGCAAGTTGTTTGTTGGAGTATTTCTTTCCTTTTTTTGTTTTTTTGTTTGTTCGTTTCTTTGTTTGTGACAGAGTCTCAGTTTGTCACCCTTGGTGGAGTGCCGTGGCATCATAGATCCCAGTAACCTCAAATGCTTGGGCTCCTGTGATTCTCTTGCCTCAGCCTCCCAGGTAGCTGGGCCCACCACAATGGCGGGCTATTTTGAGAGATGGGGTGGTCTTGCTCAGGCTGGTCTGGAACTCCTGAGCTCAGGCAATCCACCCGCCTCTGCCTCCCAGAGTGCTAGAATTACAGGCCTCTGAGTAATTCTTATACTGAGCCAAGTAAGAAGAAATAAAGACACATTTATCTCATGCAAAAGTTTACATAACCAACTCCAAATTAACTGTACATATGGGTGGTGGACAGAGAGCACAAAGTTATTTAAAATCCTCAGGTGATCCTTAGATCTTATTTATGTTTCAGTTTATTTCCCTTCCAAAACTTCTACAGGGCTACAAAGACAAAACAAAAAAGGGGTTGACTGATAAACAGTAGACCCTCCGTAGATGACCACCTCCCTCCCTTGACCCCTCCTTAGAGTACCCTTAGGCCAGACATGTACCACATGTAGGTGTCAGGACAGCAGGTTCCTGGTCAACTTGCAGAGGTTCTGCTGTATTGTCACGACGTTTCTCTCTACACATTGGTGAAGATAACAAGAAGGGAAACAGAGAAAAAGCTGACAGGACAAGGCAGGGAGAAGGGCTCCAGGCACTCAAGGCAATCTGCCAGCATGGTAGGGTTAGGTACTCATGAGTTGATTATTTTTGGATAATTTCTTTCAAATTTGATGAGGGCAATGCATCCAAATCTTATCTGAGAAAAAAACAACCCCACCCCCTTGACTCAAAGCCCACAGTACATGTAGTCCCTACCCTTCCAGAATGCCCCGGTCACCTTACACTGAATTGTTTCACTAGCAAGGAATCTGTCGTTGCCATTAGGCAAGAAGGCAGAAAAGACAGGAGAGGGTGATCTGGTGCCTGTAAAGACACAGCGAGCACCTTGCTTTGAGTGTCCGCTAGGAAGGAAGACTGCAGGGGACCGTCCTGTCCAAGTGGCTTCTCCTCAGGAGGCACCAGGCCGTACCAACAGGGGAAGATAGAAGACATGGCTACTATCACATGGACTAAATGTTTCCCTTCCAAACTCTAGTTAGTTGTGAATGAAAGGTAGATATTCTGAAATAGAGAGAGGATAGAAATGATTTTGTTTATGTTTCTTTTTTCTTTTTGAAATGTCTTTAAATTTGTTTATGAGGGCAGCATTTTCTTTCTTTTTTTATTTTTGGGGATTCGTTGAGGGTACAAAGAATTAGGTTGCATTGATTGCATTTGCTAGGTAAAGTCAATCTTCTAATTGTCTCTGTGTGTGTGTGTGTGTGTGTGTGTGTGTGTGTGTGTGTGTGTGTGAGACAGTCTCATTCTGTTGCCCAGGCTAAAGTGCTGTGGTATCAGCCTAACTCACAGCAACCTCAAACTCCTGGGCTCAAGCAATCCTCCTGCCTCAGCCTCCTGAGTAGCTGGAGCTCCAGGTGCTCACCACAATGCCCAGCTAACTTTTCTATTTTTAGTAGAGAAGGGGGTCTCACTCTTGCTCAGGCTGGTCTCGATCTCCTGAGCTCAAGGGATGCTGCTGCTTCAGCCTCCCAGAGTACTGAGATTACAGGCCTGAGCCGTGGGGCCCAGCAAAGGGTAACGTTTTTACAGTGGATTTTTATAATGTGCTTATTGTGAAATGGTGTGTGTTTGATGTTTTGTGTGGGTGTTTGCTGTTGGTCTGCATTATATATGGCTGTCTATATCCCCCTGATTTATATGTTGAAATTTTAGCCCCCAATGGATGGTATTAGGAGGTGGGTCTTTGGGGAAATGAGTTTGGTTTTTATGAGGCCATTGTTAAGGGTTTAGTATCCTCAAAAGAGAAAGAGACTAACTCTGAGCCGTCTGCAAACCAAACAGAGGGCCCTCGCCAGATGCTGGGTCTGCTGGCACCCTCACCTTGGACTTCCCAACCTTCAGAATTAGGAGCAACACGTTTCTTTTGTTCAAGCCACCCAGCGGGACTACGAGTGTCTGAATGTTGCTGTTGTGTGTGTGGTGACTGGTGCTGTATAAACTTGTGTGTGGGGTGAGTTGGGGTGGTTGTTGTCTGTGTGTGTGTGCTTGGTAGGAAGTATGGGTTTACCTTCTGCCAGGCAGGTTGCTGAATTAACATCTGGCTTTTTGAACAAATGAACTTTTAGCATCCTTAGTTTATGGGGAGGCACAGATCAATGCTGGGGTGCAGGCTACTTGCTTTAAAGTCTTTATTGCTAACCGGTGCCTGTTCTGGTGGGATTTTATAGCAAGTCCTAAGGAGTTCTGATCTTCCTTCAAAAGCAGCTGCCTTTGATCTCTGATACCTGGGGAGACCCTCCTACATGAAAATTTTCAGCCTGTTTTAGGACGTGAGAGAGTGAATGAATGAGAGAGAATGAGAGAAAAGGAGAGGGAGAGGAAAGGGCGTTAGGGAGGGACAAAGGACGAGAGAGGCACCTGCCACGGTGGGAGCGCCTTGTGGCTGTGACATCTTCACGTCAGGCTTCGCGCTTCCCCCGGGGAGATTCTCCTTTCCCATCAGAGTTCTCTGAGCTCCTAGAATCTGCCTGGAGGTGCTTCTCTGATTACTTCCAACTTGTTATCATTAGTGGAGGAGTAATGTGCTGGCGGCATCACAAACCAGCAAGGGACAACCTTTCCACCAACCTTATTGGGGACAAAATTAATCTTTTCAATCCTTTGACCGAAAAACCCTTGATTCATACTAAACTACAACATCCCCTTTTGTACATAGTAATGCTTCCTTCCTTCGCTCACATAATTTTTAAAATAAGCCTTTGGAAAGGGGAGGACATCTTCACCATTTTTTATCTGGTAATATATTCAAGGTGACTCAGTTTCAATAATAGCAATGGCCAGAGAAGAATTATTGCTTCCTTGATTCTGTGACCCTGTTTTGTCCTTAGAAGGTGTATCCAAAAACATCAATGTCAACTGGCTTTAGAAGGAACATTTTTAATGGGTCCGCTGCGGCCGAGTCTGCCGGGGAGGCTTGGTCACTGTCTCTGCCCCAGCGGTGGGAGCAGTGTGACTTCGGCAGCCCGGCTCTGAGCAGGGGTTTCAGTCCAAATGCTTACAGAGCTCAGACTGGACATTACAAATGAGTTGTGCGTGTAGCCTGCAGGGGGATTCGCGGTAATAGGCGATACAAAGGGCTGTGTGAAACTGCTGGCCTACAACCTCCTCCGCCCCACACCTGAGGTTAGGAGGGCCCTTTTTTTGCAGAAACATCTGATTTTTTAAAAGAACATTTTAAATGTGGTTTCTTTTCATGTCTAGTGTGAGAAGCAGACTAAGTTGGGGTCACATACGGTTAAACTTGTGAGTGGGTCGTCCTGAAGGAAAGGGTGAAGGGATCTTCCAATGCCAAAAAGTGCCGCAGATGCGTGCTTGTTTCCGAGGGAAGTCATCCTAACAGTCCACAGCAGCCCTGCAAAAAGCAGCAGAAACTTATTTTCTCCAAGGCCAAGGTGTCAGCTGGTTTGTTTTCTCCTCGGCCACGTTCTCACTGAGTCCTCACTTAATCTTTTCTCTGTACTCGTGCATCCCTGGGGGCCCTCTGTGTGTGCAAATATCTTATGACAAAAGTCAGATTGCATCAGTGCCCACTCCATGGTCTTTTTCTAACTTACTCATTTCTTTAAAGGCTCTGTCTCCAGTATAGTCACATTCCGAGGGTTAGGACACCGGCATATGGATTTATGGGTTAGGGAACACGACTCGGTTCATAACCAGGAGGGCCTGAGCCTGGACTCTGCAGAGGCAGGGGCCGGGCATCTGCCTTCAACTCTCATTCAGACCAGAAGATGGTGAGTGTTGGAAACAAGGCGAGGACAACTCCAGTGTCAGGTACGCAGTGACTTCATTCACGGTTTAATTTTATCCCTAGACAAGACTCCCCAAAGAAACTTGGGATTAATACAGATTATAATGCTTTACTAAAGAGAATGTGGAAACACTTCAGTCCTGCAGCAGAATCAGTTTTGCTTTTCTCATCACTGAGCCGAGCTCCGTTCTGGAGGTGGCATGGTCCTTAAATAGGAGCTGGTCCTTCAGTACATTCCAGCGTTTGTTACCAAGCATGGCTTCTATTCTCTGAGACAAAGCATCTGTGGTGAGAAATCGTGGTTGGAGCTCTCCGGCTGCGTGTTGCCACCGTCTTAGAAGTCAGTAGCTGCTCAGCCTTCCAGATAGAGGCTCCCACATGGACGATGAGAACAAAGCAACAGACTGTTTCCAGTAAGGAAAGATGAGTTTACCTCTTGTGGACAACAACAGAAAGCACAGTAAAAATTGAACATCCTGAGAAGTGCTTGAAACTCTTCATTTACATGCATGTTCTTTTTCTTGAGTGGAACGCAAACCAACAATATTCTAGTAACTTAATGTTACACCGCCTCACACAACTCTATAGCAAAATTCCAAATAACCCAAGTGTTTTAATGGGCCTGAAGAGACATTTTCCAGACCATGCAAATGGCCAACAGGTATATTGACAGGTACTCAACATCATGAATCATCAGAGAAAGGCAAGTCAAAACCACAATGAGATATCACACCTGATAGGTGGCTATTCCCCAAAACACAGGAGATAACAAATGTTGGCAAGGGTCTCGAGAAAAGGGCACCTATGGACACTGTGGGGTGGGAATGTAAATTGGAACAGCCATTATGGAAAACAGCAAGGAGGTTGCTAAAACAAACAAACAAAATATATAGAACTTGCACATGATCTAGCAATTTTACTTCTGGGTTTATAACCGAGGGAAGTGAAAGAAGCATCTTGAAGAGCTATCACAACCCTGTGTGTGTTGCAGCTTTATTCTCAACAGCTAAGTGTTGACAGATGAATGGACAAAGAAAATGCGGTGCACGTGCGCACAATGAAATGTTATTCAGGCATAGAATGATAGAAATCCTGTCATTTTCGACGACATGGGTGAACCTAGAGGACTCTGTGTTAAGTGAGAGAAACCAGATACAGAACACAGCTACTGCGTGATCCCGCTTACATGTGGAATCTAAAAAAGTCAAGCTCATGCAGAGTAGAAAAGTGGTTGCAAGGCTGAAGTGTGCAGGAAATGGGGATACGTTGGTTAAAGGGTTCACCAATATGATAAGTTTCGAGGATTTAAGGTACAGCATGGGTGTCAATGAACGTGGCAGTTAACTTGATGGTGGCTGTCGTTATACTGTGTTTACCTGTATCAAATCATCACCTTGTAATCTTTAAATATATACAATCTTTGTCAATCAAATATTTTAAAAAAATAATTTGATACTGAATGACAGGTACTGGGTAACTGGCTATTTTCATTTCCCTTTTCTATAACTCAGCTGGTTCCTGGATGAATTGAAATGCGCTTGGAAGGACCGCAGCATTTTTGCAATCCCACAGGTGGAGCATCAAAATATGTCATCAAATCTGCAATCCTCGGAAGTCTTCTGGGAAATTCATAGGCATCAAATGTCTGGAAGTGAATACCTGACCTAAGGTACCCTGGTCAGGTTTTCCACCTAAGAATTTGGGTTTGGATCTCAGAGGCTTTAGTTCAACCCCCTAGGGTTGGGGAGGATAGAAAAACAGGGTTTGGGAGAAGATTTTTGCAGGTTATGCTTCCAACAAAGGTCTGGTAACCAGAATCCACAGGGAATTCAAGCTAATCAATATGAAAAGAACAAATGACCTCATCTCTATGTGGGCAAGAGACTTGAACAGAAACTTCTCTGAAGAAGATAGGCACATGCCCTACAAACACATGAAAAATGTTCATTAATCATCAGAGAAATGCCAATCAAAACCACTGTGAGATATCATCTAACTCCAGTAAGATCAGCCCACATCACAAAATCCCCAAACTACAGATGTTGGCACGAATGTGGAGAGAAAGGATTCTACATTGCTGGTGGGAATGCAAGCTAATATGAACTTTTTGGGAAGAAGTTTGGAGAATATTCAAGGAACTAAAAGTAGACCTACTGTTTGATCCTGCAATTCCTCTACTAGGTATATACCCAGATGATCAAAAATCATTTTACAACAAAGACATTTGCACCAGCATGTTTATTGCAGCCCAGTTTGTAATTGCCAAGACAGGAAACAGTCCAAGTGCCCATTGACCCATGAATGAATTAACAAATTGTGGTATATGTACACAATGGGATACTATGCAGCCATAAAAAGGATGGAGAATTCACGTCTTTTATGTTTACCTGGATGGAGCTGGAACATATTCTTCTTAGTAAAGTATCTCAAGAATGGAAAAAAAAATACTCAATACTACTATGAAATCAATATATAATCACCTAGACATTCATACGAATGGTAAAACGCAACTATAGTCTAGAAAGTAGAAGGGAAGAAGAGAGAGAGGGGAGGGGGGAGGAGGGACGGTATTTGGGGGACCTCACCTAATGTGCATGATGTAATGATATATTTCAAAACTATTAAGAAAAGAGCATAACTGTGATGGATGTGTTAATCAGTACAATATGAGCATTTTACATTGAATATCAAATCAGTACACTGAACCCCATAAATGCATGAATGTACATAGTTATGATTTAATAAAAATAAAAAAAATTAAAAATTAAAAAAAAGAAAAACAGGGTTGAGTGGGGTTGTCAGGTGCAGGCCACATACATCCCAACGTGGAGAATGCTTATTTGTGAGGAAGTAGGAGAAAGCCGGCAACTCCAGAGAAGTAGAACATGGAGCCTCACCTCCCAGTGGGTGGTGAGGGCGGCCACAGCCGCTGAGTCCCAGTCCCTGTTCCCACCCGTGCTGTGGCCCAGGTATGTTCCGTGCCCCTGGGGTCAATGAAAAGTCCATGTGTCTTCCCAGTAAGTACTGTTATTCACCTAAGAGAGGTTGAAAGTTCCTGGTTATTGCAGTAAAATATATCCCAGACCCTGAAAGGAATCAATTTATCATGGAAGTTACCGAGTTCTGAGGAATCACCTCAAATCTTTTAGTTTCTTTCTTTCTAGGAGATTGTCATGGTACTCAGTTTTAGGTTTCTCCACCAGCTTATACACTGCCCAAATTTCGAAGAAACTAATATGATCGTTTCTCCTTCCTAATTGATATTAGTTCTAGTCAGATTTCCTACAACTTGAGAGTTTTATTTATGAAATACAGAAGCCAAATGTGTTCATTTTGACAACGTAGAACTGACACACTGCTGGATTATACGTGACCCTCACTGAATAGATGTGGACTGACTCACTTCAACTTCCTTTTCAAGTCTTTCACGTGGCACAATGCCAGGTGACACATTCTGCCCTGGTTTCTAGGTGGGCACTGGCTTGCCTGTGCTGCAAAATGACTATTAGAATTGGTGCAGTGAACCCGTCAACTGTTGGAAGTCACAGACCGTCAATAGATTTTCAATGTCTTACCTCTTTTACTCATCTGCTGTGGCTAAGTGCCGAATAGTCCAGTCCAGAGAAATTTAGGGCTAGATGAAGATTGATTTTAATGAGAATGATGTGGGATGTGCCGTTTAATTAAAGGTGTAGTTTAGACCTCTATTGCTCCTCTAAATTAAGTGCCCTAAATCACCCAGTAGACAGGTAGGTTGAACTCTCCAGGCCAGACTTAAGTAGACTTGCTATCACTGTCAGGTTCAAAGCCTATGGGATTTTTTAACACCAAGATGATACAATTGTCTTTTGGAAGAAAACACCCTCCGGTTACTATGGATTGATAGTTCCTCCTTCAGCTCCAGCAGCTGCTTGCCAGGTAATCAGTGGTGCATCCCCAGGGCAGCCCCTGCATGGCTGTTACATGTGATTTAGGCAAGAATATAATCTGTCAGTGAGAACTTTCTTAATGCATTTACTGGCCTTTTTTCCCAAAAAAATATAACCCTATGTTTATACAATACAAAGTGTCTTATGTGTAATGGTGTCAATATATATAAAACACTATTGAACTATATCCTTAAAAATAGTTGACATGGGAAATTCATGTATTTTACCATGATTGTTTTTTAAAAAGAACAAAGTAGCTTATGATTTTATTCTTACCTATGACGTAAGAGGCTGAGGCCACAGACAAGTAAGTACCTTTGTAGGCTAAGGGGGCTCCTTTGGTTTTAAATTTATATTAAATGTTTTCTTGAATTAACCTCATCCCAACACTTACTGTGACTATTACAGATGCTCAGACAATGCCTGTAATCCTAGAACTCCGGGAGGCCAAGGCAGGAGGATTGCTTGACCCCAGGAGTTTGAGTTGGGATGGGATCAGCCTGAGCAAGAGTGAGACCCCATCTCTCCTAAAAAAAAAAAAATCTCAAACATCTAGTAACCCCCCCTGCCCTCCTTCTGTTCTGTTTCCATCCATGAACATTTATTGAGCATTTGCGTATCTGAGACCAGCTAAGGAGGATAAACAGGCTTTGTTCCCCTCCCTCATGGAGCTGCAGACTAAGTGACATGGACAAGCAAATACCGGGGCAAGACTGTAAGATACAGTCTGGGAAGGGGCAGGGCCCCCGCCTGAGGAGAGATGGAGAGTAGACATTCAGGGCTCAGCAGAGGTGGGGACATCTGTAGGAGGACAGAGTGAGGCCTGTCGAGACGAGGACAGGGCAGCAGGGTATCGCTGGCAGCAGAAGTAACAGCTAAAAAGGTTGTGAAAGCATCTGAGGGCAGAGGGGGCATAAAATGCCACAAGTATTTGGTGAGTAGCATTTGGGTGAGGAAGGGTTGGGCAGAGGTTGGAGAACGCAGGGAAGTGGCAAGAAACGGGGCCAGGGCCGTGGTCAAGGTCAGACCTTTGTGCAGCACATTCAAAAGATTGTATTTTATGCTGAAGCTTCTCTAAATGTTTGGAGAAGAACCTTAATGTGAATTTAAATGAGAAATGGCATCAGATTGTGGTCCAGAAAAATCACCTTGGTAGCGCTGTGGGAATGAAGTAAAATGGAAATAATTGGATGACTTTCCAGGAAGATAAGAAGTGACAAAGGTCTGAGCTAGAGGCAGGGGCTGCTCCACACACGGTGACTAGGGATGGGGGGCAGGAGGGAGAGGAGGGGGAGATCGCAGCTCTTTGGCCCCCACATGTGCACTGCCTGCACCCCAATAGCTGTGCTCAGTCACGGGCAGGCTGCAGCTTGGAGGGGTGAAGTGCGCATGGAGAGTCACTGCACATGATTCTCTCACTCTCCCTACAACATGGGTAATTTTGAGAACAAAATGTAGGGGTAGGGCGGCGTCTGTGGCTCAGAGGAGTAGGGCGCCGGCCCCATATGCCAGAGGAGGTGGTTCAAACCCAGCCCCGGCCAAAAACTGGGAAAAAAAAATGTAGGGGTCGAATGTTGCTCCTATTTTGTTTACACAGTGTAGAAAAGTCATAATGTGCTTTATCAATTAACACAGTCATGATTCATACTTCTAAGACTATTCCCAATTGTGTGACATCACGTGTACTGCTTCAGCAACGCACAGCATCTCCATGCTGTGGCCATATGATAAACTAATGGATAGTCCACTTCAATCTGTTTGCTTTGTGAGCCATATCTTTTTCTTTTCAAAAATATCTACTATAAAAATAGACAATGAGCAGAGAAACTAGGCCTTGCTCTAAATATCAGTAGATAAAATGAATAAAGTATTGCTTTTCCTCCATTATTCCTCTTAGAAACTGGCCTAATTGACTTTGGGTGCCACGTGTGGGGAATGGGCAGGAGGCGCCTAAGTATCTATCAACAAACAGACACACAAGCAGGGTTCCTGATATTTTGTGTGTGTGACCAGCTCAATGATGGCACTTTTATAAGCCAGAGAACCCGGGAAGTAGACCAGATTTGGAGTGAGGGCAGAAGGCAGAGAGGATTATTCTAGTTCTAAACACTTAGTCTGAGGTTCCCCAGACCATTGGACATATGATTTTGGAATTCAGAAGAAGGTTCTTAGCTGCTGGTAGGGTGTCATTAAAATATATCCAGTGATTAAGTGGGAGCTAAGTAATGTGCACCCATAGACACAGATGGCGGACGGTGGGCACTGGGGACTCTGGTGGGGGCTGGGTAGGGAGGGTAGATGATGGGGTCCCCTGTACACTGTTCAGGTCAAGGCTACACTGAAAGCACAGACTTCACCACTGTGCAATATGCCCACGGAACAAACGGCACTCTTCCCCTTTACGTCTATACAAATGAGGTGTGTGTGTTTTCAGTGATTGATTGGAATGTGTCTAGATGTTATGTGGATGAGACCCTGGGAAGGGAGGCAGAGGGACAGGAAAGATGACCAAGAGAAATGGAACTTTCATGTGAAACCAGGAAGGCATGCCAGATTGGGGGGCTGAGGGTGAGGGAAAAGGGGGGGTAGGAGAGAGACAGAGGATTGGGGGGAGGGGAGGGCCCTAGACCTTAGCGGAAGTAGCCCACCCAGAGGGAGGGGGTTCACAGTGTCAGGGGCGTCCCAAGGTTCACGTGAGGTCAGGCTAGGGAGTTAGTCCTGGAATCGGTGGTTCTGCGTGGTCAGAAACCGTGCGAGAGTGGGAGAGCAGTTGTGAGCAGGTGGATTAGAGCTAATGACTGAGAAGCAGCAGCAGGTTAACTCGTAGACACAGCAACTGTAGACGACTCTTTAAGAAGTCTGGGTTCTATGGATCGAAGTAAGTTTGTTCTTTCTGTTTTGTTTTGTTTTCTTTTTCTAAGATCAGGATTCTGGTATGTCTGAAGGAGATCTCCTGGAGATAAATTAAATGAACAGAAGAGAAAGGGTAACAATTTTGGCTTCTAGCCTGACTGGCTGTGAAGGGAAGGGACCCTGGCCGGGCGCAGGGTCTGGCGCTGAATGGGGGACGGGAGGCCTCCTTGGTTTCCTACTGAGATGGGGGCAGGGGAGGCTGGTATGGATAAGCCCATTTTCTGGGTGGGCGACAGGAGAAGTCGGAGGCAAAGAAGCTCTAGTTATTGGCATCTTATTTTCCCCATGAAGTGTGATAGGAGGTCACCAGGTAAAAGTGACGGGGAGAGGGTAGGGTCAGACATTAGAAAGAGAATACCTGTGATGGGACTGGGAGCAGGACAGACAGGGCCGCACCTGCCAGGCGTCAGAAGGCGAGGCTGAGTAGTTCTCTCCAGGGGCTCTTGGCTGCGCAGGGGACGCCCAGCTGTTCTGTTCTGGGCAGCTGGGCAGCTCATAGTCCTCAGCTGCCTTCGGCTTTAGATCTAAGCCTCATCACCTTTTCTTTTGCGAATAAATTGTCTACCATAAGAGCTTACAAAAAATAAACAACAAAGAATGGGTTTAAGCATGTTTTTCCCAGAAATTCCATGTGAAATATCATCCAATTTCATATTTGAATATCAGTATTGTTGTCAGATTGAGCCCTCACCAGCACAACCCCGAAGCTGGAGACGGCCTAGTGTTTGTGTTGCATTTACATCTTGGTCCTTGGGCCGGTGGAATATTCTGCTTTGAGAAGGCTGAACGTTCCTGTGGCCAGACAGAGGTTTTCAAGTCTAGCCCTGCTCCCTTCCTACTCGTGTGGGAGGCAAGATTTCCCAGCTTTCAATCTGATCTATCAACCTTTTTGTATCCCACTGATTAGCGAGCATCTCAGTGTTCGCTTTCTGGAAAAATCGCCTCCAATCCTGACCTCTATTTTTTCGAGTGTGGTTACAGGGTGGGATACACGTGGTGGCTGGTCAGGCTCTGGTGTGTGACTGTGTCTCCTGGTCTCCGGCCCAGCAGTTCGCTGCTGCATTTGTGCTGGGCTGTGGCTCTCCGTCACAGAACTCTTTTAAGGCTAAACTAGCCCCCACACAGCTTCCTACAGAGTAAGATTAGTAAATGTCTTCATAAACATTTTGGGACGTATTGAGTCCATTCAGAATCAGAGCCTACATTATTTACTTACTTCCCCTCCATTTTGATGATTTCAAGACATTCTTTGGACCCAGCCGGTCGTTCAGGCTGAGTGACTCTACTTCCCAGCCATGGGTTTGTGTGATGGCTCCTCGGGTTCTTAGAACTTATTTATTTATTTTTTTTGAGACAGAGCCTTGTCAAGCTGTCACCCAGGATAGAGTGCAGTGGCATCACAGCTCACAGCAACCTCCAATTCCTGAGCTCAAGTGAGTCTCCTGCCTCCACCTCCCAAGTAGTTGGGACTACAGGCGCCCACCACAACACCCGGCCGTTTTTTGGTTGGAGCCGCCATTGTTGTTTGGTGGGCCCAGGCTGGATTTGAACCTGCCAGCTCAGGTGTATGTGGCTGGCGCCTTAGCCGCTTGAGCCACAGGCCTCAAGCCTTAGAACTTATTTATTGAGGATTTACTCAAGCTTGCCACTGGCGACAAAGAGGCAGATAAATCACAATACCTGTCATCAAAGGCGCTCATAGTTTGGTGAGAAGCCAGGTAACACATAGTAGCAATTCTCAAAATACGGTGAACAGAATAATCAGCTGCAAGGTGGGCACGCCCCAGAGTCCTGACCCCATCCGTGGGGGCATCTGTTAGGTCTGCTGACGAAGCTGGGGTGCTGGGGAATGGTGGAAGTGAGTTGATGCAGGAGGGGTGAGAACCATTCTGAAAGATGCTGAAAGGGGCCCATGATTCCAGCCCAGGGTGGGGGTCGTAGGCGGGAGGAGGCTGGAAGGAGACGTTATTGGGTAAGTCCCTCTCCTGGCCGGTGACCGCTGAAGGTGAAGTCACACGACCCTCCCAATCCTGGGCTGAAGCCTCTGGAACTGCTTCTGAAGTATCTTCTACTTGCTCTGTGGCGTGTTTCTTCTCTGTTACTTGTTTTTACGTTTTCTTTTTACTAAACAGTGACACTGTCTGCAGCTCCATGGGTTGCCTGGATCTTTCCCCGCTTCTAGACATGTTGAGATTAAGTTGCAGTTTCCTGTCCTCAGCTCCTTATTTCCGAATTTCAGTTACTCCACATATTTTTTGTCTTGAGCAAAGAAGGGTGTGTGTGTGTGTGAGAGAGAGAGATGTGTGTGTGTGAGAGAGAGAGAGACAGAGAGAACCCTGAGCTGCATATACACCCCTTCCCCCATCACTGAATGTGGTGTCTGCAACTGTCAGTTGGAAGGGAAGATGTGGGCCTTGTTTTGTGAAACTGGACTGCAAAGAAAGTGTTCAACCAAGAGCAAAACATTTTCTTTCCAGAAATACATAAGCTTTAATCCGTGTGAGCTGGTAGCTTTCACTCTTGGGATTTTTGCCAAGAGAAGACTCAGCAAGCAGACCAGCTGGAGACACTGGTGACACGTGTGTGTAGAGGGTTGTCCACGGGCAACTCTGCACCTCCACGTTGCCTCTTTCAATCTACAATCTCCACGTGGCAAAAGTGCAAAATGTCTCACACGCAGTCTTTACGTGGTTAGTGCCATACACAAGATCCCTGAGACATCAGGAACAATGTCAAGCTGTGAACATTTTTCTTTTTGCCAAATGTATTCTTTCCTGGAGGCACCTGTGGCTCAAGGAGTAGGGCGCCGGCTACATATGCAGGGGTGGCAGGTTCAAACCTGGCCCTGGCCAAAAGTGCGAAAAAAATAAGTATTATTTCCCTCAAATTGAAATGTTGAAATTAGGGGACAAGAGTTGTTCCCGGGAGGAGAGATGTGGAAAAGTTGTCATTCATTTTATGAAAGAAGATAGTATGGATAGAAATGTGCCCCCTCAAAATTCATAAGTTGAAGCCCGAACCTCCAATGTGAGTGTATTTGAGAATGTGGGTTTGGGGAGGTAATTAAGGTTAAAGAGTGTCATAAGGTGGGGACTTAATGTGATAGGATTGATAAGAAGAGGAAGATCTCTAAGAAAGGCCAGTGAGTGCATAGCGAGAAGGCTGCTGACAGCAGGCCAGGAATGGAGCCCTCACCAGGACCCGACCCTGGTCTTGGACTTCCAGACTCAAGAATTCCCCACAACATAAATTTCTGTTGTGTCAACTGCCCAGTCTATTGTATTTTGCTATGCAGCCTGAGCTAAGAAGAACACACATTTGGACATCTGTGGATACGAGCTCTGGTTCTGAGGCCACCACATTAGCTCTTGTGGCTCTAGAAGTTTTGTGAGACCTCACTTTTCCTTGGAGAATGAAGGGGTCACACTCGCTGACTCCTAAAATTTTTCCAATTTTTGAATCTTGGATTCTAATTACATGAAGTGAAGGGCTTCGTTGAAGACTGTATAAGCCTGAAGCAATCTTTACCTTCAAAGCCTTGTGGCCAAACTCATTTAGCAGAAGAGGAAACTAAAGCCCCAGTAGATTCATGATGCAACCTTCCCAATGTCACGTAGATTCTTTTAGCAGTACCTGGAAGTGTGGCCTTATATGTTCCTCTTTCTTTTATGCTGCTGAGTGGGTTGTGAGCTGTTATCTATGAATAATGTTTTCTATCACAGACCTATTTTATTGGGAAAATGTTAATGAGCTGGAAAGCACTGAGTTTTTCAGAATAAAGATATTTTTATTATTGTATTATGGTGATTTATGATAGTTGTGTGGGTGTGTCTTTAAATGTTTTCTTTAGAAGTTATTTCTTATTATATCCAAGTATTTTTCTCTATTAATACATATTAACAATATCTATAAACAGTAACCTATTATTATAAATTCTGCATTTCAAAGTAATACATGCTTATGGTAAATAATCAAATAATACAGATACACTTATGATAAAAAGTAAGTTTCATATGCACTTACCTTCATTCTCAGTTGTCGTCATCAAAGTCAACATCGGTTATCTATCACTTTTAAAGTTCTTTTTTTGAAGCTTACCTTGATAACTCTAGATAATATACTTATTGGTGTAGTCCATAAAGCAATAGATTACATCCACAGACTTCATAAGTTTAAAAAAAAAAAAAAGAAAGTCAAGGTTTCTAGAAGGCCACGGTGGGTGGATTGCTTGACTCATGAGTTTGAGACCAGCCTGAGCAAGAGCAAGACCAAGACCCTGTTTCTAAAAAAGTAGCTTGGTGTTGTGGCGAATGCCTGTAATCCCAGCTACTCAGGAGGCTGAGGCAAGAGGATTGCTCAAGCCCAAGAATTTGAGGTTGCTGTGAGCTATGATGTCACAGCACTCTACCCAGAGTGGCAGAGTGAGACTCTGTCTCAAAAAAAAAGTCAAGGTTTATAACTCTTTTATATTACTTTCACATCCCTATCTCTCATGCTCAGTTTGGATAATTGTATTATTTGTAGTTTTACTAAACCTTTTAAATTTTAAATAATATTATAAAATTCTTATGGTTTGGACAGAATTTGATTCTTAGCTTTGTAAAATGAGTACAGCTACATGGTAGGCCCCTACTCTTTGCTAATTTTCCTTTCCTGCTTCTCCATCCTCCCTCTAGCACCTGTACTTTTGCTTTTTACACTGTCAGGGTTCACATTTACAGCCTGCTCTGCACCCACAAATGTGTCTCCCATGCTTATCCCAGACTTTGGCTCTAAAAGCTGAAAACCAGTGAAACAATGCTTAATAGTTTATCTTTAAAGAATGTGCTGGAACCCCAGCTATTCTGCACAATGGATTTTCTGTAAAAATGAAAATTGGTAATTTCCCTTTTAGGTAATTTTGGGTTAAAAAATTACATTTATTTGAATTATGATGGTAGATAAATATGTCAGTATTTTCTTTTTTTTGAGACAGAGTCTCACTCTGTCGTCCTTGGTAGAGTGCTATAATGTCATAGCTCACAGAAACCTCAAAATCTTGGACTCAAGCAATTCTCTTGCTTTAGTCTCCAAAGTAGCTGGGACTAGAGGCGCCTGCTACAACACCCGGCTATTTTTAGAGATGAGGTGTTGCTTTGACTCAGGCTGGTCTCAAACTTGTGAGCTCAGGTGATCCACCCACTTCAGCCTCCCAGAGCGCTAGGATTACAGGCATGAGCGACTCCACCCGGCCTCTTTTTCATTTATTTTTAATGACAGCATCAATAAAATGCCAGAATGCCATGAATATCATTGAAATAAGTTTTACAAAACTATGTTAAATTTTATCAGATTAGAATTTTTGGTTCTGTTCAAAATATCTGATTTGACCTTGTATTAAATCATATTTCTTCAGGAGTTTTGATGGTAGCTCCTTTAGTATAAATGGTTCACTCACTAAATTTAGTAAAACCCCATCTTTAATATGTTCTTGTCATGTGATGCTGAAAATTATTCTGTGCAATTAACTGAGAACATTGCTATAAACCATCATAGAATCATACCAAAAAAGACTGTTAGGCCTGTAATCCTGGCACTTTGGGAGGCGGAGATGGAAGAATTGCTTCAGCTCAGGAGTTTGAGATCAGCCTGGGCAACTTGTTGACCTTGTGTCTACAAAAAAGAAAAAGATAAAAAGTAACTGGGCGTGATGGCGTGCACCTGTACTCCTAGCTATCGGGAGGCTGAAGCAGGAGGGTTGCTGAGCCCGGGGGTTTGAGGTTGCAGTGAGCTATGACTGTGTCACTACACTCTAACTTTGGTGATAGAACGAGACCCTGTCTCAATAATAGAGAAAAAAATAAATAAGTGTAATTGTGGCAGTTGGTTTGGGGCGGGGGGAGGGCTCACTCTGTCTCCCTATGCTGAGCTCTGCTGCGTCCAGTTAGGCTTGAGGTTTCTGTGGGCTTGCCTGGAGCACGTCTGTTTTTAAATTAACAACTCTAACACCTGTCTGTTTTTATGGTTGCATTCCCAGTATGGTTGCTGGGGAGCTTTTGTTTGCCAGTGACTACACCTCACCACACCTTTGTGCTACAAACAAACGTGCTCTTGACCCCTCCTCACCTGCTCAGCACTTCTCCTCCTGCAGATGTCAACCCCAGAGCTCAGCTTAGCTCACACAACTCCATGTATTTTCACTTCCCCAGGGGCAGTTGTATCATTTCTGAGGTAAGAAGATCAGTACGGAATAGGATGCTCTGAGCAGGGCTAGGGCCAGAGCAGTTAGCGGCTTCCCGTTCGAGATGCTGCTCAGGGCTGTGGGCTAACTAAGCCCGACTCCGGGCTCCACAGACACTGGAGGGGACGAAGCATCTGAAACAGATATTTGACGTCTGCTAGTCATGGTGTCTGAGCAGTTCTACTTTGACAATAGATTACAATGGAATTCCCCACGAAGACCTGAACTCCTTATTCAAATGAGATTGAATCACACTTCTCATTTTTACAAAATTCATTAGGCACAAGCGTCATTGCAATTTCTTAGTTTGTCCTAGATTATGAACTCCTGGAGAGTAGTCAGCTTCACCTTCCTTGTTTCTCCAACCGTATCCTGCAAGACGCGTCTCCTACACCCGACGGGTGACAAATGCTCATTTCGTGCTAAGGTTTTGGTATGTGTTACTTTCCTTAATTTTCAGGACAGTCCCATGAGAGAGGCACCCTTTAGTCCTGTTTCAGAGAGGAGTAACTTAAGCAGAAGGGAGGTTAAGTTGCTCGAGCAAAAGCAAACCTCTAGTTAAATGATAAAGCCAACACTGGTCTGTGTGCTGGAATTCTTCCAGAATGCCATTCAGAAGGACTCACACGGTGTACGGTTTTCAGAGAGCTTCCTTCAGACAGGATTCATCATTCACCCTTTCTCGTGTGTTTCCGTGGCTGGATAGCTCACGTCTTTTTAGTGCTGAGTAGCATGCCATTGTCTGGATGTGCCTCAGTTTATTTATCCACTCACCTGCTGAAGGACTTGATGGTTGCTTCCAAATCTTGGCAATTATGAATCAAGTTTCTATAAATATCCCTGAGTGGGTTTTTGTCTGGATGTACAGTTTCAACTCCACTGGGTAAACACCACGGAGCAAGATTGCTGGATCATATGTTAAGAGTTATGCTGAGTTTCTAAGGCCCCACCAACTTGTCCACACCACTTTGCTTTCCACTGACAACGAGTGAGAGTCCCCAGGGTCCCACGGACCCACATCCTCACCAGCATTTGGTGTTGCAGGGTTTTGGGTTTTGAGCAAGGGGTGCGTAGAGGTGTCTTGTTTTAATTTGCAATTTCCCAGGGATGTACGGTGCTGAACATCTTTTCATATGTTTACCTGCCGTTTGTTTATCTTCTTTATCTATTCAGGTCTTTGGCCTATTTTTTATTCAAGTTGTTCATCTTCTTCTTGCTGAGTTTGAGGAGTTCTTTCTATGTTTTGGATGAGTCCTCTATCAGATGCGTCACCTGCTCATGGTGTATCATTCTTTTTGGATACAACTTGCTAACATCTTGTTGAGGAGTCTTACATCCATGTTCGTGAAAGATACTTGTCTGCGGTTTGCTTTTCTGGTAATGTCTCTGTGTGGTTTGGGTATAAGGGTAACACTTGTGTCCCTGGATGAGTTAGGAAGGATTCTCTTTGCTTCTGTCTTCTGGATGAGATTTGGAGAAGTGGTATAATTTTTTCTTTAAAGGTTTCATAGAATTCACTGGTGAGGGTTCATGGGACTTGTGTTTTCTGTTTTGGAAGGTTATCAATAATGCATTAAATTTCTCTAATAGATGTAAATCTGCTCAGATTGTTTTTTCTTGTCCGAATTTGGCAGATTGTGTCTGTTAGGAATTAGTTCATTTCATCTGGGTTATGGAGTTTGTGGGCACAGAGTTGTTCCTGATATTTCCTAATTATGCAGCTAATGCCACAGCGTCTTCAGCTGTGTGGTGAGCCCAGGCCCCTGAACTGTGCATTGCCTCTTGGTTATTTTCCTTTATTAGGTGGGACAGGGTGGCTGGAAGGAGCTGGGACCGGGTGCCTCCCTTCCCCTAGGTGGGTTAGGCTCTGGGGAAACTCCAGCGGCCCGGGCTCAGGTGGAACAGTGGCATAGCCCTGCGTGAAGAACAGAGTGCACTGCTGGGCTCTGGGACAGTCTCTGATGTGCTTCCCCAGGGGAAGGTGAGGGGGCTTTTCTGACACTCACTGTGAGAACCTGCTGAGCCTCAGTAGAGGCTGTGGAGTCCCCCCGCCCCCAGGGGCTGTCTGCCTGGAGGTGGTTCTTTTTTCCTCTCCAGGAGTTTGGTCACTCTCAGGGTTGTCTGCACTCAAAGTGATTTGTCAGGGATGGTTCAGGTTTTTCTGCCTCGGTGCCAGTTCACATGGAAGTTCCTGTCTGCAGCTTTCTTTTCTATGAAGTTGTGACTCTTTGTTTTCACTTTTGAGAACAGCAGTTTGCCTGTGACCTCACTGCTCTGATGTATCTAAGAAAAGTTGTCAATTTTTCTATTTGTTTGACATTTCATTTGTTGTTAAGATGGAGGGGCAACTTAAAAAAAATTTTGTTTTTAAGTCAGAATCTCATTCTGTTGCCCAGCTAATTTTCTATTTTTTTTTTTTAGTAGAGACAGGGTCTCACTCTTGCTCAGGCGGGCCTTGAACTCCCAAGCTCAAGCAATCCTCCTGCCTTGGCCTCCCAGAGTGCTGGGATTGCAGGGGTGGCAATTTCTAATCTCCTTGTTGAACCAGAAATCAAAGTCTGCCCGAACTCCTGATAACCATCATGTCACATGTTTGCCCACTAGCTGTCATTAACTTTAATTCTGCCTTGAGTGGGGTCTTAGCCCAGTTCTCCAAAAACAGAGCCTGGGTTAAGGCTGACGTGCTCCTTGTTACTTGGTCAGCAAATCCGACCTCAGTGAGCAAGGACTGAAAAGGGCTCCAGATAAGGAATCGCCCAAGTGAAGGGGGCTAGTGCCGTGCCTGGCACGGAGCTGGATCAGTTGTTGAATGTCAAGCAGGCCTTGAAGAACCATATAAACAATTACTTTTCAGAGCAGTCCGTGGGGTGGGGGTGGGAGTAAGGCTTTGTCTGCTGACTTGGGCTCCCCATCACCAACATTTCTCCCGTAGTTTAGTTCCCTCCCCACACTTATGGACTGGGTACCTGTCAGCAAAAAATGGAGTCTTGTGGTGTCTTAGTCTGGGTCCCCTGGAAGGGGGGACATGAATAAACAGACCTGAGTGCAGGTGGTTCATTTAAAAGGTAATCCTGGAAGCAGAAGTGGGGGTATTGGGAGAAAGAGAGAAAAAGAAGATGAGTTCACCACTGAGGTCTCTGTGGTAAGAAGAGGCACTCCCCTCCAGCAGAGAACACCCAGAAGGGTCCATTCATCAGACGGGAGCCGGGGCTTTACCCCTGGTCTCCCATCCCCACTTACTGACAGCTGCTCCTGGGATCGAGAAATCTCTCCCCTTTCTGGGCAGTGTTTACACGTGCCCTGGCATGCTTACAAGGAAATCTGGGATTTTGGAGAAAGCTCGCAACCTAAGCGGAGGTATTTGAAATGCCAGTTTAAGCCTGAGCTTGAGTACAACTGTGATGTGGGGCGTCCCAGGGAACAGGGGAGCAGTGAGGCAGAGATAGAGCAGCATTTCCTTTGCAGGATGCTGTGAGACTGACTTTCCAGATCATGCTGAATGCTGATTTCAGGTGACTCCCATTGTTTATGTAATCAGGGGACCTGCTTCACACCCCAGGGAGAGCCTGCCTCTGGGAAGCAGGTTGGAGCCACACAGAGGTGACTGCAGTCGCTGCGGGTGGAACAAGAGAAATGGAAGACCGAGGGGACCTGCAGTGCCATTTATCCTTTGGTTAAGTGCTTCTTCAGAAAAGCTTCTTTTTTGTTTTTCTATATCCATAGAATTGTATTTGCAAAAATGTTCCGAGTGAGCCCACGTGGGGAGCGGGCTGTGCAGTGGGGCTGCACCTCTGTCCTCTGCGTGTGCTCCTCCCTCTGGGGGGCAGGGAGGGTCTATTTCTTCAGTCCGCCCCCCTGAATCTGGACTGGCAGATAACTTTTCCCTTTTACTTTCTGGGTCTCTAGCTGAGAGAAACTGCACCACAGCGGCGACCCAATCTTGTGGCTTCTTAGATCAACAGAATGAAGGAGAAGTGACATTTTGCAAATTCGGGGACCTGGGGGTCAGGTGGCCTTGGAACTTCTGCCTCCACCCCCTGCACTGAGACCACCATGGAGTGAGGTCATTCCAGCCGGCTGCAGGGCATGAGGCCGTGCGGTGGAGCTGAGCCCTGCGGTGACGGCCAGCACCCCTCCCAGATGCACGAGCATGGCCGTCAAGGGTCCTCCCGACTCAGTCATGACCAAGTCCAGGCAGAAAGAGAAGCAGCTGGACAGCTGAACCAGAGGGTCCTGAGGAATACCAAGTTGTCTGAGGACACTGTTTTAGGGGTTTGTTATGCTACTCCAGATAGCTAATATAACATGAACACAATCCTGATAATTTTTGGAACCATTTTTATGTCTCAACTGAGTAGATTCCCAAATTGAATAGGGTGTTAATAAGTTTGCAAATCCTAATGAGGTTTCATGTTGAGTTTTGGAAGGTTCCTCTTCTGTACTTAGCCAATGAAGAAAGTCCAGTTGAGGAGTGGCTTTTCCATGCCAGGAAAATTCACTCGGTGAAACAAAATCTCAAACAGCACCCGAAGCAGTCTGTGTGCCTACAAAGAACAATTTATACCTATGAACCCTCAGCTTCAGGGAAAAGGATATCAGCAGATCAGCGACCGTCGTGGCGCGCGTAGCAGTGCGGTGCGCTCTGGCCTGATTCTAAGCGGGTTTGTGGGTAGCAGCAGTACCTAGCGTTTGCTGAAAGGACTTGAGGGAAAGAGACTGTTGGCTGCACAGGGCCTGGGTTACGCTGGTGGCATTTTGCAGGGGTTCAGAAGATGTCAAAGCAAGAGAGGGGAGGAAATCTCGCTCATGTCACGTTCAGCAGCAGAAATCTGAGTTTGATGACGAAGTGGAAAAAGAGAGAAGGGGAAGACCTTCCTTCACAGGACTTGGTGTGACAGGCTGGTTCTTTCACAAGGCAAACTCTGCCTAGATTACTCACGTTGATGACTCATTGATCTAACAGTTGTTCAGCTTCCATTGTGTATGAACTCAGTGTTTTCCAGCAGTTAAACAGCAATTTAAAACTCTAAGAGCTTTCACACAAAGTTCCGTAGTTTCGACATTCGGTGAAGTGTGGGTGAGCAGCCACAGTCTGGAGTGAGGGCAGCTCCCACTTTGGACGCTTTCCACACTCTCCCCAGGAGACTCCACTGGGTACCAAGCCAGTGTGGCTGTTGAAGGCAACAATAAATGGCTTCATTTCCCATAGGTGAAAAATGATCGGAAAAAGTGATCAACTCATGAAATTTCCATTTTCAGTCATTTCCACTACTAAAAATGTCCCCGTTCCGGCAGAAGATTCCCGCGTTTCGGTAAAACACCCTGTGTGCCTGGCAGCGGTGGAGAGATGCTGCCAGTCTGAGGGAGGAGGGGAGCGAGAGTGGATGATCTTCTGTGGTTTGCTTTTGGCATCACTTGGGAATGGAGCTTCCTGTCGACTCTGGGTGGAAAGAACCACAAACAGAAAGAAGCAGCAAAGACCATGGCCCAGAAGGGACCTGCTGGAAAAGACACGTATAGCTGACGGGCAGCTGGGCTCCTGGCGGGGAAGGAGAGGGCCCTGCCCCTGCCCTCCAGATCCTCAACTTGGCAGGCCAGCCTACAACTTCGACGCTACCCCCTGTAAAGAGGGCCTGAGAAAGCTCCTGTGAAGTTTTCCATGATCTCAATGAAACGGTGTTTGAATCAGAAGTTACTGTGGACAGTAGAGAGATTTTGTGTGTGTGCTTAGAATTGTGGATTGACATTCGTGCCCATCGTGTGGTCAAATAATGTACCTATTTTAGGGAAGTAAACATACATTCTGGTAAGTACAGTTTGTGTGTTTCACTATTGTATTTTCGTCCTAGGATAATCTTCAGTGATTCTTCCCTGGATTACTGGGAGAAGAGCCGGGGTCCTCGGAGTAAGTCGCCTTCACGTTTGCGCCGGCTCAGTGTCTTTCTTGGGAAAACATCATTACACTCTTCCTTCTCGCACCCAGGAGTGTGTCCAGGGCCGTGTGCGGGTACAGGCTCTTTCAGCTGCCACCACTGTTATTTCTAGATGGTTTCTTCACGAGTCAGCCAACAAGACAGGTGCCCGCAGACCGCCCTCCAGACTAGAGGATCTGCTTTGCAGGGACACGATTCCCACTGGGAATGTGTCCTGTGGTTCCAGGTTTTTATTTCAAGGCACTGAGACACATTGTTCCTTCTGAAAACTTAATTGAGAGTTCCAATAGAAATTTTATTAATATGAGTAACTGTATTCATGAAAAATGTTGAATGGAAACCATGTTCCCAGGATATTAAATCCGGCAGCTGGTGTCCGGTGCTCGCAGCCTCTTGCGGGAGAGGTGGGCCAGGGAAGCTTGTACAGAGAGCCGCGGGGAGGAGGACGCAGGAGACCCCGGGCAGAACTGGGGCAGCGGGAAGTCACACCGGGAAGTGCGTCGGGAAGTGTTCTGGGAAAAGTGATATCCAAACGGTGTTTGAAGTAAGGAATAGGAATTATTCAAGAGAAGGAATAAACGGAGACCAAATATTGATGCTTCTTGTTAGGAAACTCGGACCTGCGCCAGAACTGGGTGTGGTTCCGTGCAACACCAGTAAAGCTTTTGAAGTAAGGAGGAGGCTTGCATTTCTCTTTCAGAATGAACGCTTTGGTGGCAGCATGGGGGATGAATCAGGAGCAGTGCAAGGCCAGGGAGGAGATATATCTATTAAGAACTACTTCAAATGGACGGTGAAGTGTGAAAACCAGAACTCAGACATGCAAGTAAGACTATTGCACACACAGACACACACATACACACCCACATCTATATACACACATACACATACACACACATATAGAGGAAGAGACTCAAAAAATGTTAAGAAGGAAGAAGATTCATTCTCCAGGAACACACTGCCCGTGTGGGGTGAGAAAGAGGATGGAGCCGAGGCTGATTTCAGCTTTTCTGCCCCCCTGGCTGATTGTAGGATCGAATCATTCACAGAACTGATGATCAAGATGGAGAAACAGCGACGGATGTTGAATGAATCTCTGAACTTTATGACTTCCAGGGGTCAGTGGAGCACCCCGATAAAGAAAGATTCCAATTAGCATTTGGATATGTGGTTCTGGAGGACGGGCAATAGCTGGGCTAGGAGGAAGTATTTGGAAGTCTCCATCCCGTAGAGAAGAGCTAAAACCTTGAGGAAACACGAGCTCATCCAGGGCGTGTTTGTAAAGGGAAAAAAGAAGATTATCAATTCCAGATTATGAAACACATTGGATTTTAGAAGTTTATCACTTAAAGAGGAGTATGTAAAACATTTTCCTGAAATCAAGCAACTAGGAAGGTAAGAAGAAAACCAAGAGAGGGTAGAATGTGGGAACAAAACAGAGAAAAAGTTGAGAGGCAGAAATGTTCGGCTGTCTCAACGAGCCCTTTCTCAACTAGCCTTACAATTCTAAGGGTTAGCTAGTGGTGCTGACTTGTTTTATTCCATCCCAAGTAATCAAAATAGATGAAAATTTCATTATGGAAAATAAAAGCACAGAAAATGTCAAATTTTAAAGTAACCTATGAAAATAATTTGCAAAACAATTGGTTTTATTTTATGATTAAAAAATACAGTGAAAAAGAAACTATCTGTAAATTTATTCAGAGAGATTTTTGGCAAATATTAAGGTAGGAATTTAAGTGTGTGTGAAGTAAATTGCTTATTAATCTTGCTTTTGACAATCCTACTGCTGCATTTAAAATTAAAATTAACGGAAAACTATTTAAGTTATCCTATGGGACAATAAATTTCAGCTCTTAGTACCACCCAGCCTACTCACTTCAGCAGCTGAAAGAAAGAGCAGTGATGAGACGTACAAGGCATTTGCTGAAACCAAACGCTGCTGTACTATTGGCACTGGCGTTACCAAGAGCAACAGGAGGAACAGCCCAGACAGCAGAAATTTCTCACAATTCTGGAGGCTAGATTCCTGAGATCAAGGTCCAGGCAGTCCTCAGGTTACGAACAAGACAGGTTCTGCAGGTTTGTTCTTAAGTTGAGTTTGCATGTAAGTTGGAACAGGTGCATTTACCTATTACCTGTAATAGGTAAATAAGTGTGAGCCACACACGTCAGACGCTTGTAACCCAGGGCCTTCCTGGCAGGTTAGCTTCTTCTGAACTCCCTCTTCTTGGCCTATACACGGTCCCCTGTCCTCCTGTTCACATCTGTGTCCTCACCCCCTCTTCCTGTAAGGACGTCGGTCCTCTTGGGGTGTCACCACCCTAATGACATTTTAACTTAATTACCTCCTTGAAGACCTTATCTTCAAATTGAGTCACATTCTGGGTTTCAACAAACGAATTTGGAAAGGATGGACATAATTCAGTCTTTTCAGTCATGAAAACTTTTTAAAAATTTTAGGAAAAGAATATCTCATATTATCACGTATTTCATTTAAGGTTCAAAATTTGTGTGTATCTTATCACAGTGTCACTGTGTGGCCCTGGGTACAGTGCCCTGGCATCATCACAGTTCACGGCAAGTAGGCTCCCTCCCATGTCTGGGACCTTGGGAGTGAACCTCCTGGGCTCTAGCAATCCTCTTACCTCAGCCTCCCGAGTAGCTAGGACTGTAGGTGCCCACCACTACACCCAGCTAATTTTTTTATTTTTAGTAGAAGACGGTATCTCACTCTTGTCCAGGCTGGTCTAGAACTCCTCAGATTAAGCAGTTCACCCACCTCGACCTCCCAAAGTTCTCGGAATATAGGTGTGAGCTACCAGGCCTGGCTACCTCAGGCTTATTTTTTTGATTATTAATAAAGTTATATGACTATCAATGATGAAAGAAGCCCATTTCACCAATTCTCTAGTAGATGCTGTATAGTTGTTTTATATTTTTTATTTTTTTGAGACAGAGTCTCCCTAAGTTGCCCTGGGGTTGAGTGCAATGGCATCATAGCTCACAGCAACCTCAAACTCCTGGGCTCAAGCAATTCTTCTGCCTCATCTTTCTGAGTAGCTGGGACTATAGGCTTCCACAGTGATGCCTGGCTACTTTTAGAGATGGGGTCTGGCTCTTGATCAGGCTGGTCTCAAACTCCTGAGCTCAAACTATCCGCCCACCTCGGCCTCCCAGAGTACTGGGCCGTGCCTGTCCTTATAGTTTTTTTTAAATCAAAGAATGATTAGATGAGAGATTGCTTCACACTTTTGCCATAAGAGGTGGGAGGACAAGGTCAATTTCTGATCTCAGAGGCTCTTGGTTTGCTTTGACCAAAAGAACACAGCGGAAGTGTGGCTTCAGCAGTAAGATGAGGCAGCTTCTGCTCCCGTCCCTGGGATGATGCCTGCAGGAGCCGAGCGGTCCTGTAAGACGTCCACCCCTGAGGCTGCCCTGCTCTAGCCTCAAAGGTAGGCAATCTGCTCACCAACCCCCTTTCCACTGTTCTTGTCAAGGTCCCAGACGTGGGTGTGAACCTATTGGTGATCTTCCATCCACCCTACGCGGGCGGTGACACTTGTAGAATTTTTTCTAATGAAAGGTATTAGTGCATCGTTAGTTTCAACACATGGCAGTTTTGACACTTCCATTCTGAGTATAGCTGCATATGGTACTGTATCCACACTCACGGGGCCATGCTCCCACACTCACGGGGCTGTGCACCCACACTCACGGGGCCATGCACCCACACTCACGGGGCTGTGCTCCCACACTCACGGGGCAATGCACCCAGACTCACACGGCAATGGACCCAGACTCTTAAACCTGGGACCTGTTTTGAGGTTCTCACATAATAATTAATTTATTAAAAACAAACACCTCAGGCTGGGCATGGTGGCTCATGCCTGTAATCCCAGCAATCTGGGAGGTCGAGGAGGGTGGATTGCTTGAGCTCAGGAGTTCGAGACCAGCCTGACCAAGAGCGAGACCCCATCTCTAAAAAATAGGCAGGCTGAGCCAACAGACTCGCTTGGGTCCAAGAGTTGGGGTTACTGTGAGCTATGAAGCCATGGCACTCGCCCCCAGGGTGACTAAGGCTCTGTCTCCAAAAAAATAAATACAAAAATAAATATAAAAATAAACACCCCAACTGAATATCAGAAAAATACAGCTTAATTTTAGAGTGCACATTTTTATTCCTAGACTAACACTGGGAGAACAAGAGATAAGAGCTGAAATGACCATTTTTACTGCTATCATCCCATGTAACCGCGCTGGTTGGTGCGGTGAGATTGGACGGTGGTGGCTGAGCGCTGTTCTTCCCGACGCCGCGCTCGGCGAAGTGGCGACACGCAGGCTGGCTCTCGGTGTGTTTTGCAAGGACAGAAAAGACTGGAAATCACGTGTGAAAACTGTGCGACGGGGTCAGCGAGTAAATGGGTAAACACTAGTGTAAACGTGGTTTCAGATACTTTACACTAAGCAGGAAGTAACCACGCGGTGGGAGCGAGGCGGAGCGGAAGGTGGGGGGTGCTGCCTGCGGACAGGAGCATGCAGCTTATTAGTAGGGGCCCCGGGAGGACGCGGCTGCGCAGTAGGGGCCCCGGGAGGACGCGGCTGCGCAGTAGGGGCCCCGGGAGGACGCGGCTGCGCAGTAGGAGCCCCGGGAGGACGCGGCTGCGCAGTAGGTGCCCCGGGAGGACGCGGCTGCGCAGTAGGGGCTGGGACGCCATTGCCGCGTTCCTCGAGCAGGTGCTCGCGCGTTCTCCTTCCCAAGTCAACTGGCGACGTTCCCTTCCCAGGCCGGGCGCGGACGTCTGGTTTGCAGACCCTGGGTGGCTGCATCCCGCGGTTACATCAGTGACGTACCTCCCAGAAGCAACATGAGGAATTGCACGGTTTGCTGACTCACTTTCTTCATGAATTTTTTTTCAAAAAAATAATTTCTAAGGAGCCAATCAGAATAATATACCAATTATTTTAAGTATGTAAAAAAAAATAGTTACTATTTAGCAAGTACTAATGCCTTCGTTAATTTATTGCTTACCGTGGTTCACAAAATAGGTGCTAATACATGTTAATGGTCGAGATGAAGCCGGTTAGGCTAAGAGAAGAAAATAAGTCTCGTCACACCGCAGGAAGTGGAGGCCCGGGACGGGCGACCACTGTGCAGCTGTCATTTCGAGTCCTCAGAACTTCACTGGGGACACTGTCTGTTGAGGGACTTTTTTGTATATGATGTGATTTTTTTTTTTTTTTTCTTTTTTGAAGATGATACTTTGCTCTTTTCGGGGCTACTGATAATGACTAACTTGACTTTGGGAATTCACAGAAAAACCAGATGTGCTTTTTCATAGAGAAACTGCCCTGAAGAATATGTGTTACACTCCCCAAAATATCCTGTGTAAACAGCTAATAAATCAGGAAAAATATTAACAGTAATTTAGCAGCAAATGCGGTATTTGACCAGCAGTTCCCAGATGAATGCCTAAACAACATGAATAATTTATTTTAGGAAGATGAACTGATATGGGTTATGTAATGCTCGGTGAGAAATTGCAGTCATAATCGGGGAAATTGCTTCTGTGTAGCAGGGTCACCAGAGGAGAAAGGAGCTACTCCTGGGACATCACTTTCCACCTTGGAAATCTTGGCAGAAGGGAGTGCTTGCCGCCCAGCTGTGCTCCAGCCAGGACAGCTGAAGTTAGCTTCGATTTCCCAAGTCTCAAAGGCCGTTTTGAACATCTAGCACCCAAATGGCCTCTGTGCTATTTTCTGAGAGGCAGTGCTCCAGTCAATCACATCTCCTCATCTCAGAGCTGCAGTTATGTTCCTCAGATTTGCTCAGATGCAGGGATCTCCCAGGACTAGGGGAAGCTGTCAAGTTGGGAGGGAGGCATTTCAGATGCTGCCTGGAATTTATGCCTCGAGGGACAAGCACACGGTACAGCATTTTGAAAGCTGACAGCTTAGGTTTGGTAGCTGAATTTTGACATTCATACTATTATCAAACTTTCACGCAGCCCAAACCATAGGTATGTGACAGTGAAGCCCTCTGGGAGGTATGTTTATCCGGCAGGGGAATGCTGCCAGTCCCCTTATTATTATTTTGCTCTGTGCATTTCAGTTACTTTTTGGTTAATCAATTAAAACGAACGCATTGTTGAATTATCTAAAATGACAAGGCAGATAAAGAGCCACTGTTGGGATTTCAGCCTCAGACCAGGCTAAGTGTGCGGAAGTGGCTTTCCTGCTTCAGAACAGCTAGCTGGAAATTTACCACTGAATTTCTGAGAAGTGTAAAAAGCAATACAAGAATTCCCACATTTGGTTGTCTCTGCGAAAGCTCACACTTGGTCCTTCCCCTGTGGACTTGAGGGAGGTAATGAAAAACCATATTTCTTCTCAGAGTAGAGCTGACCCAACTGGCAATGTTGGTGTCTGAAACATATCTTATCAAAATAAGGAGCTCAAAGTTGAGATTGTAAAAAAAAATACAAGATAACCTTCTTAATTTTCACTCTGTTAAAAGTTGAAAAAAATCAATGTTTGACAAATGAAAAAGGACAGAGTTAGAAGAACTATTTAGAGGAGGACATGGCATAAAGAGTTGGGATTTTTATTTTTTATTTTTTGAATAAAGGAAGAATATTGCTCTTGAGGCTATGCTTACTTCCTGCACGTTATTTTTGTTAGTGGAAACAAAAATGAAACTACATTATTGGGACAGAAGACTATGAGCTCTTTGGTTTCTAGAAGAATGGTTAAACACACATTCTCTTTCCAACCTCCACCCCCCAAAAGAAACAAAATCACATCATGCTAACCATTCACTCAAAGTCTTGAAGAATTTATCCCGAACCTTAGTAGAACCCTCACCAAAAAAATACAGCAAAGAATCCTTTCTTATGCTTAAGTGCTAAGGACAAACTGAAATGTGTCATTAAAGTGATGAACCCAACCAAATTCTGCTTATTGCCACAAATTGAATGTAAAGTTGTGGAAATATTTGATGTCCTTTGGTTGATGACTGAGAACTGAATTTATAAGACAGCTTTGAGATGACTTGTGGTCCTAATTTCCATGTGTGTACTCAACACCAGACAATCCATTTAGCAAATTAAACTTTCCTCCTCAAAACAGTCTTTCGTGGCTCACACCTGTAATCCGAGCACTCTGGGAGG
>CAUYON010025656.1:0-38685 GCA_963573935.1 Arctocebus calabarensis | reverse complement strand
ACTTCACCTGTGTGTCTGTCTCTCTTAAGAAAAATAGTTGAAGATTGGGCAGCGCCTGTGGCTCAGTGGGTAGGGCGCCAGCCTCACATACTGAGGGTGGTGGGTTCAAACCCAACCCCGGACAAACTGCAACAAAAATATTGCTGGGCGTTGTGGCGGGCACCTGTAGTCCCAGCTACTTGGGAGGCTGAGGCAGGAGAATCACTTGAACCCCCGGGAGTTGGAGGTTGCTGTGAGTTGTGATGCCACGGCATTCTACCCAGGGCAAAAACTTGAGACTCTGTCTCAAAAAAAAAAAAAAAAAAAATTGCTGTATTATTTGCAAGGAACCTAATTAAGATCTAGCCACCAGGGTGACACTACTTTTCATGGTAAGCAGTAAGCAGTACTGCAGTACTCCTAGCAGCAGAGTTGGAAGACTATTGCATAAGGAAGGAGAAGATTTGAGTCCTATGCCCAGCTCTGTCTGTTTGGCTTCCACCCTTGAAAGTGCTTTAAATGGGTACCATGGCTCATGCTTGTAATCTTTTCTAGCACTTTGGGGGACTGAGGCAGGTGGATTGCTTGAGCTCAGGAGTTTGAGACCAGCCTGAGCATGAGCAAGACCCTGTCTCTACTAAAAATAGGAAAACTAGCTGGGTATTGTGGTGGGTGCTTGTAGTATCAGCTACTTGGGAGGCTGAGGCAAGAGGACTGCTCAAGGCCAAGAGTTTGAGGTTGCTGTGAGCTATGATGCCACAGCGCTCTACCCAGGGCAACAGAGTGAGACTCTGTCTTAAACAAACAAAAAATAAATCTCTGATGGACTCTGCACCTTATCTATTCAGACCTATGAAAATCAACTGATCTGCTACCCAGTCATTTGGGTGACTGACACATAGATTTCAAATAACCAATCTTTTAAAAGATTAAATGAAAACAAGTGAGTGAGATTACTCATTACTTCATTCTCAGTAATGAAGAGTCATTTGTGTTAGATGGAAAAATTTCAGAGGGAAATTCTAAAGAGCACACATTAATGCTCAGTGAGGACATTTAAATACGTTCTGTGATTTTATGAAATTTGCTAAAGCTAAACTTTTCTTTGGGGACTTTCTTTGGATTTAGACAATTCCATTTTGCCTACCTCGGATGCATTTTATACCTTTTCAGGCATAAAAATTGTAACAGAAATTTTCCATGGAAACAGCTTTCAGTTGCTACCTAGCTATAAATAACTCCTTTCCAGTTATTCTTTAAAAAATTGCTTCTTGCCGTTACCTAATGTAGACAATAGTAACTATTTGTTTCCCGAAATCTAGAGGAAAATACCATGTCTTCAGGTAAAAATAGATCAGCATGAAACATGACTCATGTGTGGCCTTGGAGTCACATGTGACTTTCTGGATCCTTGAGTATGGCCTTCCGACTGAATCTAAATTTTACAGAACAAATCCTTTTAATAAAGGTAGCTACAAATAGGTGTAGGAATATATGATATCTTAGGCGTATATACAGGTTGAGTATCCCTTATCTGAAATGCTTGGGACCAGAAGTGTTTTCAAATTTGGGATTTTGGAATATTTGCATTATACATGCACTTGAGCATCCCACATAGGAAAATTTTAATAAAGGGATTTGTTCTGTGAAGTTTGGAATTGGTAGAGGGGCTGCACTTGAGGATCTAGAAAGCCACATGTGGCCTTGAGACTGCAGGTTCTCCACCTCTCAATTAATTCTATTGTCATTTGGGAAAAGATCTTGTGAATTTAAAACCTCACATGCATCATTCAGTTTTATTTATTTATTTATTTATTTATTTATTTAGAGACAGAGCCTCAAGCTGTCACCCTGGATAGAGTCCTGCAGCATCACAGCTCACAGCAAACTCCAGTTCCTGGGCTCAAGCGAGTCTCCTGCCTCCGCCTCCCAAGTAGCTGGGACTACAGGCGCCCGCCACAACGCCCGCCCGGCCATTTGTTGGTTGCAGCTGTCATTGTTGTTTGGCGGGCCGGGGCTAGATTCGAACCCGCCAGCTTAGGTGTACGTGGCTGGCACCTTAGTCCGTTGAGCCACAGGCACCCAGCCTCAGTTTTATTTTTAAAATGTCTATAATAGGCTCAGCGCCTGTGGCTCAACGGGCTAAGGCGCCAGCCACGTACACCTGAGCTGGCGGGTTCGAATCCAGCCCGGCCCGCCAAACAACAATGATGGCTGCAACCAAAAAATGACCCGGCGTTGTGGCGGGCGCCTGTAGTCCCAGCTACTTGGGAGGCGGAGGCAGGAGGCTCGCTTGACCCCAGGAACTGGAGGTTGCTGTGAGCTGTGATGCCACAGGACTCTATCCAGGGTGACAGCTTGAGGCTCTGTCTCAAAAAAAAAAAAAAAAAAAGTCTATAATAAATACATAAATCTTTACAGTGCTGTGAAAAATATGAATGTGCTATACTATTTTTTATTTTTGGTTAACCATAAATTAAATGTAAATAACAGCGTTTCATATGCTTATCATTTAACTGGCTAGGTCATTACCCTAGTATATTGATTTAACTTAACCTTTGAGTAGCTAAGATTAAAGACAAATGAATGCTTACTGAAGTTCAAACTGACAGTTACCAATTTCTACCAGGAACTAGTAAAATTTCTCAATATTCTTTTCTAGAGTTATATTACAGTTTGCCACACATTTGGGGATATTGCTAACATTTTATAAGAAAGGTATCTTTTTAAAATATTTGAAATTGTGCTTTTCAAGTGTGTTGTTGTAGTGCTATGTCTATTTTTATTCAGAGATAATCTTACTTTTCCTGATTATAGAAATATCAGCATAAACAAATCAAATCATAGGGAACTGTATAGAGTGAAAAAAGTAAGTACCATGTAATTCAATCTATAGAAAGTCAACATGGCTTAACAGTTTGTGGATTATGTTTTTCTGCTTTTTCTAACTATGCATTCATATATTGACTCATTTGTATAACATTTATTAAGTGCCTATTATGTGCCAGCACAGTTAAAAGGCTATTGTAGCAAGCCAGGTAAGATCTCATGGTGGCTTAAACTAGGTAGTAGTAGCTATGGAGGTGGAAGAAGGCTGGATTCAAGCTATGTTTTGAAGATAGAGCCGACAGGACCTGTTCATCCATTGATGAGAAGGAAAGACAGCCAGCAATGGTGACTCTTGGATTTTGAGCCTATAGAACTGGGTAAATGAGGTATCACTTACAGATACAGAGAGACTATGGGAGGTGAAGGTCTTGAGGAGAAAAATCAAGGGTTGGGTTTGGGTATATTAAACTCACGATATGGACCTATAAATTTGGGGGTCACTGATATATGTATGGCATCTAAAGTCACTGACCCGGATGAGATCACTGAGGAAGTGAGGGCAGACAGAGCAGTGTTGTTGAAAATTCCTGCACTTCAACATGGGAGGAGGAAGAGGAGCCACAAAAGACATTGAGTGGGAGGAGCTGAAGAGGTAGAAAGATTAATTGGAAGCCTTGTGAAGAAAGTATTTTAAGAGGGAAAGAGTGTTTAATTGTGTTAAAACTGCTGGGTATCAGAGAAGATCACTGAAAGTTAACTATTACATTTTTCATGATATAGAACATGGTGACTTTTGACAAAAGAGATACTGGTGGAATAGTAGGAGAAAGGACTAAATTGGAGGAGCTTAAGGGAGAGTAAGGAATAGAGACAACAAACATAAATAAATATTTTGAAGAATTTGCTATAAAGGGAGCAGGGAAATGCAGTAGTAGCTACAAATAGATGTAGAAACAAGGGATAACTTAGGCATATACACAGGTTGATTATCCCTTATCTGAAATGTTTGGGACCATAAGTGTTTTGAGTTTAGGATTTTGGAATATTTGCATTATACATGTACCTGAGCATCTCACATAGGAAAATTCAAGATCAGAAATGCTCCAATGGGGGGGTGGCACTTGTGGCTCAGTGAGCAGGGCGCCGACCCCATATACCGAGGGTGGCGGGTTCAAACCCGGCCTGGGGCCAACAACAAAAAAAATAGCCGGGCGTTGTGGTGGGCACCTGTAGTCCCAGCTACTTAGGAGGTTGAGGCAAGAGAATCACCTAAGCCCAGGAGTTGGAGGTTGCTGTGAGCTGTGTGATGCCATGCAATCTACCAAGGGTGATAAAGTGAAACTGTGTCTCTACCAAAAAAAAAAAAAGAAAGAAAGAAATGCTCCAATAGACTCAGCGCCTGTGGCTCAATGGGCTAAGGCGCCAGCCACATACACCTGAGCTGGCAGGTTCGGATCCAGCCCTGGCCCACCAAACAACAATGGTGGCTGCAACCAAAAAATGGCTGGGTGTTGTGGCGGGCGCCTGTGGTACCAGCTACTTGGGAGGTGGAGGCAGGAGACTCGCTTGAGCCCAGGAGTTGGAGGTTGCTGTGAGCTGTGATGCCATAGCACTCTATCCAGGGTGACAGCTTGAGGCTCTGTCTCCAAAAAAAAAAAAAGGAAAAAAAAGAAAAAAGAAATGCTCCAATGAACATTTTATTTGAGCATCAAGTCAACACTCAAAAAGTTTTAGGTTTGGGATGCTCAATCTATATTTTGCTAGTGGGAATAATATATTGTTGGAGAGTAACTCTATCACATTTTGAAATATGCAGTCGCAATCCCTTTGTACCAGCAATTTGACTTCTGGGAGATAATTACAGAGTGTGTGTATGTCTCTCTCTCTGTGTGTGTATAGTTTTAATCTATTGTCCATTAGGGCTGCTGAAACAAAATACCTTAGATTGGGTTATTCATAAACAGCAAAAATGTGCTGCTCACAGTTCAGTAGGCAGGGAAGTCTGAGGTCACAAACCCATCAGATTCTGTGTCTGATGAGGGCCTGCTTTCTGTTTCAAAGATGGCACTTTTGCTTTCCCCATGTTTTCACATGGTAGAAAGAGTGGGAAGCTCACTCAAGACTCATATTAGGGCAGTAATCCCATTCATGAGACCAGAGCCTTCATTACATAATCATTTTTTTTTTTTTTTTGTAGAGACAGAGTCTCACTTTATTGCCCTCAGTAGAGTGTGGTGGTGTCACACAGCTCACAGCAACCTCCAGCTCTTGGGCTTAGGCGATTCTCTTGCCTCAGCCTCCTGAGTAGCTGGGACCACAGGCGCCTACCTGTTTTTTTTTTGTTGTTGTTGTTGTAGTTTGGTTGGGGCCGGCTTTGAACCCGCCACCCTTGGTATATGGGGTGTGCGCCCTACTCACTGAGCCACAGGCGCCGCCCTACTTAATCATCTTTTAAAAAGCTCCATCTCTTAATACTACTAGAAAGGGAATTCAATTTCAACATGAATTTTTAAGGGACATATTCAGACCATACCATGCCTATATGTATTTAACTTTTTTAATCCAACCATGTCATACTATGCAAGCAATTTTGTCATTTAAAAATGTATTGTAGTTCTTATTCTACATCTATGCATAGATCTATATATATATGTATAGCATATACATCATGGCTTAATTATTTTAATTTTCCCCACAATTGTAACTTCATTGTACATATATAGTTTTGTACTTGTGGTTAAATTCTTAGAAATGAAAATGCTGGAGAAGAGACTATGCATATTTTATAATTAGATAAAATACCAAGATTTTTACCAAGATCCAATCATGCCTACCATCAGTGATATGGTTTGCAGGGACAGCATCTCTGGGTTAGGGCTTTTTCTCTTTCTTTCTTTCTTTTTTTTTTTTTTTTGAGGCAGAGCCTCAAGCTGTCACCCTGGATAGAGTGCTGTAGCATCATAGCTCACAGCAACTTCCAATTCCTGGGCTCAAGCGAGTCTCCTGCCTCCGCCTCCCAAGTAGCTGGGACTACAAGCACCCGCCACAACGCCAGGCCATTTTTTGGTTGCAGCCATCATTGTTGATGGGTGGGCCCAGGCTGGATTCGAACCTGCCAGCTCAGGTGTATGTGGCTGGCACCTTAGCCCGTTGAGCCACAGGCGCCGAGCCTCTTTCTTTCTTTCTTTCTTTTTTGACAGTGTCTTACTATGTTGCTCTTTGTTACTCTGTACTGTGGGATCACAACTCACAACAACCTCAAACTCCTGGGCTTAAGCAATTCTCTTGCCTCCACCTCCAGAGTACCTGAGACTGTAGGCACCTACCATAATGCCTGGCTATTTTTTTTTTATTGTAGTTGTCATCGTTGTTTAGCAGGCCCAGGCCGGGCTGGAACCAGCCAGCCCCAGTGTATGTGGCTGGCGCCGTAACCTCTGAGCTACCGGCGCTGAGCCTCTGGGTTAGGTTTTAGGGAGTGTTTTAGCATCTTTGTGGAGGAGGTAGGGCCCATCGGTTATGAATAATTCATAAGCTAGTTTGTGAATAAATTACTGAAAAAACGGTATCAATGTTCATTGGCCAGATAAATGATTCCCATGAATTATCTTATTTAATCCTCATGGCAATTCTTTGAAGTAGGTACTATTAATAGCCTTGTTTTACTTACAAGCAAACTAAGACTTAGAGGAATTAGGTATGTACTGAGTCTGAAATTCAACCCATGGAGTGAAGGAAGAGCCAAGTTTGTGAATATGTGGGCTAAGGTAGGAGAATGATGGAAGAGTAAGGAGACAGTTGGGAGATGTAAGAGAAGGAGAAGACATGACAACTAGATACAAAATAGATGATGCAGAACTAGTCCCTCAAACTTCTGTTATCCATTGAGAGGCCCTTTTCTCATGATAGCTTTGGCTGCTGAAAGATCTACGCCAGACTGGACATATTTATCTTTAAATAGCTTACATTCTACTTTGGGAAAAGTAAGTGTGGAAATCTGATGAGCAGTACACAATTTTAACAAAAGCTCAAGACCATGACAGATGATGTCTCACATGTCAGTAGATGACTTCCAAATAAATTGTGCAGATGGTAAATTTTATCTGTGGAGTGGAATAAAGGTTTGTTGTGACTGTATCCAGAGCAACTTCAAGGCTGCTTCCAATTCCTACAAAGGACAGCAGGATCCAAGTAAAAGGCTATCCCATAAATGTGATGGAGCTAAGGATCTAGTTTTGGAGTACTTTGCTTTGCCTGATGGTCTTGTTTTTTGTTATTGATCTGTTTGTCATTTCTGCTTTCTGCCAGGAACTGGACACTGAAGCAGACAGAGTAACTGTCATATGCCTGTATGACCTCCTACCTTCTGGCTTTCCAGTTGTGTTTTGTTTGTGTACCTTCACCTTAATCTCACTTACCAACAATTTAAGCTAGCTTGAGATGGTTTCTGTTCTTAGGGGTTTTTTTCTACCCTCAAATTTGGAGACTATCATAAATTCCTAAAGCCAGATGTGGGAATTAAATTCCAAGGAGAAAAAAGAGAAAAAATAAGAAAAAAAAATAAATTCCAAGGAGAAAACCTGGCAGAAGCTAGTTAAGTGAGTGGAGACTAAGTATCCCACAAGTTGTGAGTATATTTCTGCAGCTTCTTTGAATGGTTCCTAATTGGATGGACAGAGCCATTATGAGAAAACACGGGAAGGAGGAGAACTATGTTTTCAAGCAAATAGAGGCAACTTACCACTCACATTGTGAGAGAATGGTCTGATGAAATAACTGGTATTAATTAGATGAATAAAACACATTTCTAAAAAATCCCAGGTGCAGAGTTAATTACTCAGTTTATGTACATGATCATTATCGCTCTATAAAAGGAATCTTTTTTCTTATTTTTCGCATTTGTTTCCCATTGCCACTCTAGTCCTTCTCCCAACATAGGCCTCATCATGCCCTCAGACCTCACCTTTCTGCACAGAGCTGCACAGACTTCTATCTGCTAACATCTGTATCTTTGTGTTTACAGGGCTATTTCTCTGAATCTGCTCTGCCCGGGAGTAGGGTATACAGAAGTGCTTTGAAATGAATCTTTCTCTGGATTCAGCGTAGTTCTCATCCAATGACTGAGGGGATTTATGTATGAATACCCTATCTCCCTCACCTTTCGGATGGGTTCACCTAAGGCACAAATTCTGTAGTGTCTTAGAGTTCCCCAGAGAGGAACCAGTGCCTACAGCAATAATTTGCTCAATAATGCATCATTAATTATCTTCCTTCTCACTTCCCACTGATGTTTTCTGGAACCACTTTACAGATAAACTACTGTAATTTGAATTCTTGGTTAAGGATCTAGAGCCTGGCTCTTGGAATATATATAGATCTGTACAGCTAGGCTGCTCTTTGGGTACCTGTATCTGTTGACATACTGACCTAAGGATTCCTGCTTCTCAACAACCTTGTCCACTTTCGAATTCATCTTCTTTTGAATTGAAACCATCTTGAATTCATCTTTTATTTTGTGTTTCTCTGATCACTAGTGAAACTGAGCATTTCTTTATACACTTCTAGGCTATATGGTTTTCTTACCCTTGGATTTCCTGATTATACTTTTTCTATTTTTCTGTTGGATTATCCATATTTTTCTTTTTCCTTTCTTTCTTTTTCTGAGATAGAGTCTCACTCTGTTGCCTGCGTAGGAGTGCTATGGTGTCACAGCTCACAGCAACTCAAACTCCTGGGTTTGAGCAATCCTCTTGCCTCAGCCTTCTGAGTAGATGAGACTACAGGCATCTGCCACAAAGCCCAGCTAGTTTTTTTTTTTTTTTTTGTATTTTTAGTCGAGACAGGTCTCACTCTTGTTCAGTCTGGTTTCGAACTCCTAAGCTCAGGCAATCCACCCACCTTGGTCTCTCAGAGGGCTAGGATTACATGTGTAAGCCACCTCGTCTAGCTGTATTTTTCTTTTTTAATTTTAATTTATTTTTTGAGACAGAGCCTCAAGCTGTCACCCTGGATAGAGTGCTGTAGCACTACAGCTCACAGCAACCTCCAATTCCTGTGCTCAAGTGAGTCTCCTGCCTCCGCCTCCTAACTAGCTAGGACTACAGGCGCCCGCCACAATGCCTGCCCATTTTTTGGTTGCAATTGTCATTGTTGTTTGGTGGGCCAGGCTGGATTCAAACCCACCAGCTCAGGTGTACGTGGCTGGTGCTTTAGCCTGTTGAGCCACGGGCACTGAGCCTTTATTTTTATTTTTATATTTTTTGAGACAGAGCCTCAATCTCTCACCCTGGGTAGAGTTCTGTGGCATCACAGCTCACAGCAACCTCCAACTCTTGGCTTAAGTGATTCTCTTGCTTCAGCCTCCCAAGTAGCTGTGACTATAGGCACCCCGCCACAATGCCCAGCTATATATATATATTTTTTTGGTTGTAGTTGTCTTTGTTGTTTGGCAGGCCTGGGCTGGATTCGAACCTGCCAGCTCTGGTGTACATGGCTGGCAGCTTAGTCGCTTGAGCTATAGGCACTGAGCCTGTATTCTTCTGGACTTGAAATATTTCCTTGTATATTTTAGATATTAATTCCTTATTGGTTTTATTTATTTTTTGAGACAGAGTCTCACTATGGCACCCTTGGTAGAGTGCCGTTGTGTCACAACTCACAGCAACCTCAAACTCTTGGTCTTAAGTGATTCTCTTGCCTCAGTCTCCCAATTAGCTGGGTCTACAGGCGCATGCCACAATCAACACCAGGCTATTTTTTTGTTGTTGTTATCATTGTTGCTTGGCAGGCCTGGGCCAGGTTCGAACCCACCAACCTCATTATATGTGGCTGGCACCCTAACTGCTGAGCTATGGGCACTGAGCCTTCTTATTGGTTTTAGATATTGCAAATACTTACTCCTAGTTTGTCAAACATCTGTTAAATTTGGTCTTTTGTGTCCTTTATAGACCATGAACTTTTGTGTCCTTTATAGACCATGTCATAAAATCCTTTTTTAATATGTAGTTATTCTTCTGGGGGGATCCTGTTTAGAAAGTTGCTCCCACACCTAGATTGCAAAGATATTATTCTCTGTGATCTCCCTCTTCCTATACTAGCACCATCGTAACTTTATAACTATGGTTTCATATCATAATATCCAGTAGATATTATGAAGAGTGAATCCCTCCTTGTCACATCAAGTTCTTTGGAAGCAGAAGCCTAGATGGACTTTGAGATGCATATTAGTCAGAGTCCTACAGAGAAACAGAACAAAGAGAGTAGGTATCTAAAATGAGATTTCTTGTAATGAATTGGCTTACACAATTATGGAGGCTGAGGAATACCAGAGGGTCAACAGTACAGCTTCCAGTCTGAATCTGAAGGCTTGAGAAGCAAGAATACTAAGAATAGGAGATAAATTTTCCAACTCATGCACTCAGGCAGTGAATTCAACCTTCCTCCACCTCTTTGTTCTCTATTCAGACCCTCAATGGATTGCATGATGCCCACTCACACTGGGGAGAGCCATCTAATTTACTCACTCACTTTACTAATAATTTCTAGAAACACTCACAGACATAACCAAAAATAATGTTCAATCAGATATCTGGGTGTCCTGTGGCCTAGTCAAGTTGACACATAAGATTAGCCATTACCAGATACAAAAGGTTTCTTAGCAATTGGTATTGCTGAAATGGAAAGGGAAGAAGCAGAATTGAATTGAGAAAGCAATCAAACTAAGATTCATCTCTACAAAGCCTCAGCCGACCCACTGAAACACTTTAGAGAAAGTATTAATCACCAGAGTGTTCTGCATCAGGCTGTAATAGCCAGGCTGTTATAGCCTGCCCAGCCTCAGTCACTATAACCCAGTAGCTAGGGCAGGATATAACTGTGGGCCATGCTGTTCTTAGCAGCTGAGGCTGACCTTGAAGCAGCTGATAGCTGGAGGCTGTGTGCCAACCACATTCTCAGAAGTTAGGTGGCAATTTCTTTCCTGAAAGAAGATCCAGGCTGCTTATCTCTGTGTCTAACATTCCTTTCTTTATGATTCATTTATTTATTTAATTTTATTTATTATTATTATTTTTTTTTGAGACAGAGCCTCAAGCTGTCACCCTGGATAGAGTGCTGTGGCATCACAGCTCACAGTAACCTCCATTTCCTGGGCTCAAGCGAGTCTCTTGCCTCCACCTCCCAAGTAGCTGGGACTACAGGCACTCACTACAACGCCTGGCCATTTTTGGTTGCAGCCGTCATTGTTGTTTGGCAGGCCGGGCTGGATTCGAACCCGTCAGCTCAGGTGTATGTGGCTGGCGCCTTAGCCCGTTGAGCCACAGGTGCCAAGCCATTTATGATTCCTTTTTTAAAACCGACACAATTATTCATGGATCTTTACATTTTTTAATATATTTTAGAAGGCTCCCTAAGTTCCTGTTGGAATTTTGGTTGGAATGGCACAGAATATATATTATTCAGTATGGGGAGAATTGACACCCACTGGTGGTAGTGGCGTGCCAAATAGATGGCATTTGGATGATGGCCAAATACCTGACACTCTGGGGGGGGGGGGGGAAGAGCTATAGAGGCAGTAGACTAAGGAAGCAGCCAATGTGGCTGGGAGATCATTGCATGGAGGTAGGGGAGGGTGTCAAGCAAATAGGTAAATACAATGTAAAAGGAATTCAAAATATATAAAAAATGTATAGTATATATGAGGTGTGACAATTAAGTTCACAAATTCATTCTAGAAAAAGTGATATCAACTTATTGGGGAATGTTGCTATGGTCACCTTTGAAGTATACCCCTTGGGAAGCTAATCACTGATGCCAAAGCCTACTTTACCCTTCGAAGCAATGGCCATCAGAGCTGTTGCCGTATTACCATTGATGTCCTGAATGTCATCAGAATCCCTAATATTTCCCTTGTCTTTGGATAAAGATAATGTCACTGGAGGCCAGATCAGGTCAGTTGAGTGTGTTCCAATATAGTTATTATTATTATTATTTTGGCTTAAAACTCCCACATAGTGCTATGTGAGCTGGTGCACTGTCACAATGCAAGAGTTATGAGTTGTTGACCAAGATTTTCAATTAAGATTTTCCTAACTTTCTCTATCAATGTTTACTTGGTCTCCTATGCTTCTCATAGTCAGCTGATGATTTCAATGCATACTTTGGCAAATTTTTGCAATGTTTTCATCAGTTCTGCTCATTACTGGTTGCCTTGACCTCTCTTCCTCAGTGATACCTTCTCTCCCCTCAGAAAAATGTTTAATCCATTTGTACAGTGTTGTTTTCTTCATGGCATTATCCCAATAAACTTGAACTAACATCCCTGATTTTACTTCAACCCTTGTCAAGTTTAACAAGAAATTTGCCAATGTTTGTTGCTCTAATTCAAGCTCTGACATTTTTATGATCACACACAAAAACACATAATAGTAAATACCACTCTGCAAGATACCACTACATGTCAACATGAACACAGCTGTGAGACAATGACATACCAAAGTTATGAAACCTTACTGAGTTCTTTGTACCGTGCTTCCAACATAAGTGGACAGTGACAAGTTCACAAACCCAATTGTTAGAATTTGTATGTATGAAGTAAAAACAGATGTAGTAATGTATTAAAAATTGAGGAACCTCAGTAAAAAGGATATGAGAGTTCATACACTTTTTCTGTTATTTGAAATTATTTCAAAATAAATGTAAAATATTCATATTCAAAATAAACATGAAAACATGTCTACATAAAAACATCTACACAAATGTTCATAGCAGCATTATTCATAATTGCCAATAAACCAATAAAAATACACATCAACTGGAATGGACAAACAAAATATTGTATATCCATAAGATGACACAGTATTTGGCAATAAAAAGTAAATACTGATACACGCTACAATATAGAAGTACCTTTTGAACCTTATACAAACAGTATGCTGAGTGAAAAGTGGCCAGTCACAAAAGACTACATATTACATGTTATCATTTATGTGAAATGTTCAAAGTAAGAAAATTCATATGAGAAAAAAGTATGATTAATTGTTGCCAGGGACTGAGGGGAGGGGGAATAGTGAATGACTGCTAATAGATACAGGCTTTCTTTTTTGGGATGATAAAGTGTTTTAGAAGTGACGGTGGTTAAGGTTTCACAACTCTGTGTATACACTAAAACCTGATGAAGTACATACTTTAAATGGGAGAATTTTATGGCACGTGAAGTCTATCTCAGTAAGATTGTAAAAGAAAAATAAATTTGACACATATAACAAGAAGTCACCAAATTTTCGAGGCCACTGGGACATAGGTAGACAGAATGAGATGAGAAGAACTCCTGAAGTCTTTTACTAAGCAAGAAGAGCTACTACATGAATAGTTCCTCAAAAAGACCAAATCATGTGACCAAGTGACATGGCTTCCCTTCTGTCTGACTAACTTTTGTCTCTGACTCTAGGTTACATTTCCCCCTAATAGGACTGGGGGTAAAATACTGCAATAGTTAAAGAGCTGGCTCTGCAGACAGATTGACTGGGTTTGAATCCAAATCTTAGATAACTTGTTTTGACCTTGGAAACATTTCTTAACTCTGTGTGCTGTCACGAAACAGGAATAGTTGACCAGGCTGCAATGAAGAATGACATAATCTATGAAAAGTACTTCAAAAAGTATGTTACTTTTTGGAATTCATTAGACGTTGACTACTTAAAAAAAATTTCCCATCTGAATATGCTTTCTTTCTTAAAAGGCCCCAATTCATTATACATCCTCCCACTTACTTTTTGATGGTCATTTTTCTATTGCATGCCATTTAACTAATAAGACACAAAGTAGTACTTGGTCTAATAATGTCAAACCAAATTCCATGATTCAGAGTCAACTTCTCTTCCCTGATATTTTTTTTTTTCTGTGCTCCATTTCTTCCTATCACCTGGAGCCCCATGTAAGAACTACAGAACATGGATCAGAGAATTTTTATTTACTTATTTATTTAGAGACAGAGTCATACTGTTGCCCTGGCTAGAGTGCTGTAGCATCATAGCTCACAGCAACCTCTAACTCCTGGGCTCAAGCGATCCTCTTGCCTTGGCTTCCCAAGGAGCTGGGACTACATATGTCTGCCACAACACCCAAGGAGTTTTCTTTCTATTTTACTTTCAGTTGAGCCAGGCAGGGGTCTAACTCTTGCTCTGGCTGGTTTTGAACCCCTGAGCTAAGGTGATCCACTTTCCTCAGTCTCTAGAGAGCTAAGATTACAGGCATGAGCCACCAGGCCTGACCCAAGAATGTTGTTTTTAAGGGCCCAGGTCATTGTTGTCATTCCCTCATACTCTCAGATTGACTCCACTGCACGCACATCTTAGTTTCCTATTAGCTTGGAGACTTGGCAAGCAGAGAGGAATTTAGTAAGGTTTGATCATGGGAAGTAATACTCATTCCAGGGTAATAATGTGCTAGCCTCTGTATATGGACTATTTCATTTTTCCTTCACACAAACTGCATCCTGTAGACAATCATTATTCTCTTTTTTACACTAGAAAACTGATGACCAGAAAAGTTAATTTATCAAGGCCACACAGCCACTAAGAAATAGAGCCAGGATTCCAATCAAACTCTGTCTTTAGATCCTAGTCTCTTAACTGCCATTTTATATTGCTTGTCCCTCCCCAGAATGGGAGTTTTCATCTAAGGCTCTCCCTCTTCCAGGGCAGCCAAAACAATAGAGGCCAGAAATTATATTTTAGCTAGGTGTGTGTCCTCAGTGCCTAGGACACTGCCCAACATATGATAGGAACTTAAAATGTTTGTTCAACTGCCCGTTGTGTATGGATCATTCCACATGAATTAAATGAATTCTCTGCTTGCAGAATCCTGCTTCTACTTGCCAGAAAATTTAAAGTGGTTTGGAGTCCGAGAGATCTTAGAGTTCTAGTCCTGCCATTTGGTAGCTATATGACCTTGGAAAATGTATTTTAACTCCTTTGAGTCTGGAGTCCCTAATCTAGAAAATGTGGTAAATTGATATATATCCATCTCACGGCATTGTTATTTGAATGGATGAATGATAGTTATGATTATTGTCTTCCTTATCCTTCCCTTCAAAGAGGCCTTTGAGAGAAGCAAACCATGCATTGCCTCCGAACTTAAAATAAGTGAAGCAGACATAGTAGAAATAGCATTAATCTGGGAATTGGGAAACTTACTTCCTGGCGTTTGTTGCCCTGCCTCTCTGCCTAGCAGCTATGTAACCTGAATTAACTCACTGTATTTGTCTAGAGCAGGCGTCCTCAAACTTTTTAAACAGGGGGCCAATTCACTGTTCACTCCAATTCATTGGAGGGCCGGACTATAGTTAAAAAAAAAAAACTATGAAAAAATTCCTATGCATACTGCACATATCTTATTTTGAAGTAAAAAACAAAATGAGAACAAATACAATTCACACCAATGCATGTGGCCTGCAGGCCGTAGTTTGAGGACCCCTGGGGTCTAGAGAATTTATACCTCAATTTAGAAGCCTCTAGGATTCTCTGAATCTACCTGAGCCTAAGTCTGAATCTTAAGACTAAGAGATTGCGTTGAGGAAGTATTACCTTTGGCTTGATTGATTTAAAAAAAGTATATGGAGTGATTGGAAAAAACATTAACTATTAACCCATTTTAGAGCTACATGTTGTTTATTTGTTTTATTTATTTATTTATTTTTTATAGAGACAGCCCCACTTTATTGCCCTCGGTAGAGTGCTATGGCTTCACAGCTCACAGCAACCTCCAACTCCTGGGCTCTCTTGCCTCAGCCTCCTGAATAGCTAGGACTACAGGCGCCCGCCACAACGCCCGCCTATTTTTTTGTCGCAGTTTAGCCGGGTCCAGGTTTGAACCTGCCACCCTCGGTATATGGGGCCAGCGCCCTACTCACTGAGCCACAGGTGCTGCCCTTTATTTTTATTTTTTTGTCTAGAGCAGGCGTCTCACTTTGCTGAGTGCCCTAGCGTTATAACACAGCAACCTCTAACTCTTGGGCTCAAGCGATTCTCTTGCCTCAGCCTCCCGAGTAGCTGGGACTAGGGGCGCTAGCCACATTGCCACATTTTTAGAGATGGGGTCTCGCTCCAGCTCAGGTTGGTCTTGAACTCGGCAGCTCAGGCAATCTGCCTGCCTCTGCCTCCCAAAGTGCTGGGATTACAGGCATGAGCTATTTATGTATTTAAACTTTATTATACTTTCTCCAAACATCTAGAAACTTGGTTAAAAGCTACAAAAGACTCAAACCTACCACCTAGCGGTGAGGAAAGGAAGTTTAAGGTTGGTGAATCAAGATGTCCTGCCATCACCGTCAAAGAAAGGGTTCCCCAGAGCAATCTTTTGTAGTTGTCTTCACCCTTCACCCCTCAGGATAGTATCATGTACACAGAAATTAAATACTTCCTGACTTAATAGCTTTCTCATTTGACAGTACTCTTAGTCCAATGAAATACAGCACTGTCGACTAATGAGAATTGTGGAAAGATAGTTGGTTTTTAAATTGGGAGGTGGGGACAAAGTTGCCTTTGTGTCTGCACATTTCAAACCACTCCTACCTGAGGCCCACCCGGTTCATCTCTTCGTGGATTGATAGGTCATTCGCCATTCCAGAAGTGCCTGAGGACCACTACCTTTGAAAAAACCTGAATCAATACACCACCCTTGATGTCAAGTATTTAACAACTTTCGTTTACCTACCACAGTATTTAAAATTAAATGGTTAAACTTAAATTTAAATATCTAAAAGTAGGAATGCATTGTTCTTAAACTCCAAAGGTATGGGTAAGAGGCTAGAATCCTAGGGTACTAGGCCTATTGGTATAGAGCTCTTTTCCTTTTCTTCTTTTGTTTTTGAATTAATCTCCCTCCCTACCTTTCTCCTTTGGTTTTCCTATCTTTTCTTTCCCCCCCGCAAATACCAGTCACAACGAAGACCACATTATGTTTAAATGAAACAGGCAGTGCCCTGTGCAGTGATTTAATTATTCCAAGAGGCACCTGGAAATCCTCTCCCTTATCGAAAATATTTTTCGAGTCCTTTTCTGAAGCCGAAACGAAGGCGTTTCCAACAGATTGCTTTTGAGTATTCTTAATTAAGCCTTCTTCTGAAAGCATCCTCACTTTAATACCCTTTTCTGAAACCCCTTAGGAATTTCGCCCATAATCAGCCTTCTAGCAGAAACCTTTTTTAAAAAAAATAAAACGCTTAATCTCAATTTTTTAGTAAGCTCATTCTCCCAACGACTTAATGACATGTATCCATTTCACCTCTGAAAACCTTCGGACTCAGTACCTGCACTGGCATCCGGGTATTTATTCTTATTTCTGCTTAAACAGGCTCCTGGGAGGAGCAGTTTCCACTGAGAAGTTCAGACAAGCAGTTACCACGGAACTCGCAACAGTTGGCGTCGGGCGATAGGCAGGTTCGAAGTAATAAATGAAGCTAGCTTAAAATACAAAAAGCCCTGGGGAAGGAACGGGCAGCTATGGCCTTGGGGACAGTGTGAGGATGGCGCGGACCGGTGGGCCCGAGGTCCGGCGGGAACAGTCCTGGGCAGCCTGAAGCAGCGACCGGCCCAGCCAAGACGGCGGGAACCGCAGCTCGGTTGACCGCGCGGGGCCGGATCCCAGGCCCCAGCCGCTCGGAGGCCAAGCCCAGGCCAAGGCGAGGTGAAGCCGGCCCTGCCCCCGCGCCGCCCCCGCGGGAGGCGCGACGCCTGGGCCTCGGGTGCGTGCGCGGCCCCGGGCGACGCGGCTGGGCGTGCGCGGGGCCGCGGCTGAGGCAGGGCCGGGCGGGCGGCAGAAGATGGCGAGGGTGTGTAGGCGGCAGCAATGCTCCGTTGAGAGACGCGGCTTTCGGCAAGAACTAGATTCGTGGCGCCACAAGCTCATTCACTGTGTAGGTGAGATTCCCCCCGCGGCCGCCGCCGGCCCTCGGGTCGCCCCGCCGCCGGCTGCCCCGGACGAGGGGAGGGAGCTGGGACAGAGGCAATTGCTACTCCGGCCGCCCGCCCTCTTTGGCTCGGGCGTCCCCCCCCTCCCCCACCCCCCGGGGTGCGAGCGCGCACGCGCGCGCGCGACCTCTGGGCTTGCCTCTCCGCTCTCTCTGAGCGCGCGCGCCGGCCCCTCCTCTCCGAGCGCCTCCCTGGGGCGGGCTCTCGGCGGGAGCGCGTGTCCCTCCCCCTCTCCCTTTACTTCTCTTCTCCCCGAGACCGCCTCTGCCTTCCGGCCCGGCGCCGCTGCAGTGGAGAATCGCCCTGCGGTGCTGCCCGGGGACCGGGGGTGGTGCGAGGGGCGGGGGCGTGCTCTGTCCCCACCTCCGCTCTCGCCGCCACGGTCCTCCTCCTCCCGCCCCTCCCCCACGCGGAGCGGCGCGCCCCCTTCCCCGCGTGCGCGCGCGGCGGGCGGCAAGCGGGCGCCCGGCGCTCGGGCGTGTGCGAGGCGTGAGGTGGAGATGGGGGCGGAGGCGGAGGGAGCCGGAGCTGTCACAAGCCCCGGGTGCGCCTGACCGAGCCAAGTGGGGTGTCATGGCCGCGGGGGGCAGCGGCTGCACTTCCTCTGCGGGCGGCGGCGGCCGAGGAGTTAATCCTCGACGCACGGGTCGGTGTGTGCGTATTTGTGTTCGGTGTGTGCGCGGCGGGGAGGAGGGGGTGGGACCATGTCCGACTGTGGAGCCCGCTTGTCGCCTCCCGGGGATTGGCCGGAGCCGCCGGCTCGCCGAATGCCTCCTCCGCCCCCCGCTTCCCGGACCTGGGGCTGCCCTCGGGTGCCTTTTTTCCCGGCGGGCCGGAGGGAGTGTAGACGGGGGCGCCCCGGGAGGGGCCGGGCGGCCGAGGTGCGCCTCTCACACTGTGTGTTTTGTCTGTTTTTCTCTTCCAAGGTCCCGTTTCCCTCTGTGCGGCGGCCGGCGGGACCATAAGGGCTTAACTCATATATTTAACCCCCCTCCAAAAAGTAAGTGGCCCGTGTGGTGTCTCCGCTCCGCCCGCCGCCCCTTAGCCCCAGTCCATCCTTGTGTCTTACTCTCCTGTTCTCCAGCATTGTTACTTCCCTTTTGCTTTGGTGCTGGTAATGTGTGGGGAAATGCCCTCTTGTCGTCCTCTGTCCCCCACGCCCAGTCCTCGGGGAGGCCCAGAATTCCGGTATCCCCCTCCACGCGGGGAATATTCTTGGGAACCAGGTCTTCCCCAGAATCTGGGAGATTGTATCGGTTCGCTTGGGCCCCTCATCCCCTCCTTCCCGACAGGATTTCGTTGGAAGGAATTATGCAAATCCTGCTTTCTGGTGTCCATTCAGCGGCAATTTCATGCGGTGAGAAGTTCTCTTTGTTGTGCGAAGGGGAGAACAGACACTGATTTAATAGACATATCTGTTGGGGGGAAGGGTGGAGGGGGTGTGGAGAGGCTCACTTTGGAAGAATTACAGCACTTGGTTAGCTTAGTGTCTTTGTGTTTGAGCCTCTGGCTTGACAGGAGGGTCTGCCCTTTACAATGTCCCATAAGGAACGTTTTCTGTAATAAACTATAAAAACAAAACTGAAACTTTAAACAAGTGAAAAATAAGGCAGTCTTTACTTAGATAATATAAACCTTTCCATTTCTGCACTGTTTCATTATGGCAGTGTGTAATGTGATTTTGTTAAGGCTTTAGACTGTAACACCAAAATTAATATAGCCAACAATGCTTTAAGGTATCTGATACCACTTTGGTTATCCAAATGTTAAAAGTATATTTCAAACATACCATTGTGTAAATAATAAAGGTGTGAATTAGTTTTTTGGTATAATTTGGCGAATGTATTTTAAAATTCTTATCTTGCCAATCCAAGACTTGTTCTACCCTCTAGGAAACAAACAGCCTTTTGGTTATTCTTTGCTCAGGCTCTGCTTATTTTATTCTTTCAAATTTATCATACATACGGAAAGCTGAAGTGCTTTTTGAATTGTATGTTACTTGTAATCATTATAGAAGAGAGCATATAGAGGAGGCTTTGAGAAGCATGAAATCAGTCAATTTTCAGAATGGTGGGTTAATATAAAATCCTGAAATTATTTTAAAGAATGTTTATTATCTTGTATTTGTTTTACTTTTCTTAGTGATTGTTTTCTTTCAGTAGGGCTTTTTAGTCTTTAAGACAAACATTTTGAAATTGATGAATGTAGCCCTGTAGATTTCTTGTTTATGTTAATTTTAGATGATTTTGGTGAGTTTATCTTATTCTAATTCTGTTTGCTTTGAATCCTTGCCTTCTTTCTCAGGACTTTTTTTTTTTTTTAATCAGTCACTTCTGGTGTTAGTGGTTAGTTACTGCCACTTGACAAGATTTTTAATTGTTTTTTAAATTATGATTGATAAAATCCTTCTGTAAAGTATCTCAATGGAGTATCAAAATTTGGGTACTTTTTTAAAGGAATATTTTAATCTGGTGGTCAGTATTCTTCAGGCATATTTTTAACTTCAGGTTTCCACTTTCAGGATAGTAAAGTTCAGGAGATTAAAAAGAGTTCAGAGTGCAGAATAGTATTTTCTCTGAGCAGTATTACAGATTAATAGTCTTACAACTGAAATCAATTGGGCTTTATATTTTCCCTTTTATTATATGTAATTTTGTTCTTCAGGAGGAGAGTTATAAGTAAAGCAATTGTAGTGTTACTAACTTTCTATAGTTGAAAGGGTTGTCAGCAATCCTTAAACAATCCAAAAGGCAACCCTTGTTTTCTAACATACAAAAATTCCTCTTTTATTATTATTATTATTTTAATTAAATCACTGCTGTGTACATTAGTGCAGTCGTGGGGTACAATGTGCTGGCTTCATACACAATCTGAAACATTTTCATCAAACTGTTTAGCATAGTTATTGTATGAAGACATTTGTATTCTGCATTTAGTAAGTTTCATCTGTACTCTTCTAAGATGGATCGTAGGTGTGGCCCCACAAATGCCCTACCTCTACCCAACCTCTCCCCTCTCCTTATATCCCTTGCCCTTTTCCCCATATTCTTGTGCTATAATTGGATTATAGCCTAAATATGAAAGCTATAAATTAGCTTCATAGTAGGGCTGAGTACATTGGATACATTTTCTGCCATTCTTGAGACACTTTGCTAAGAAGAGTATGTTCCAGCTCCATCCACGTAAACATGAAAGAGGTAAAGTCTCCATCTATCTTTAAGGTTGCATAGTATTCCATTGTATACATGTGCCACAATTTATTAATTCATTCGTGGGTCGATGGGCACTTGGGCTTCTTCCATGACTTAGAAATTCTGAATTGTGCTGCAATAAACATTCTGGTACAGATACCTTTGTTATAAAGTGATTTTTGGTCTTCTGAGTATATACCTAAGTAAAAGAATTATAGGATTGAAAGGCAGGTCTATTTTTAGATCTCTAAGTATTCTCCAAACATCCTTCCAAAAGGAATGTATTAGTGTGCATTCCCACCAGCAGTGTAGAAGTGTTCCCTTTTCTCCACATCCACACCAGCATCTCTGGTTTTGGGATTTTTGTGGTGTGGGCTAATCTTACTAGAGTTAGATGATATCTCAAAGTAGTTTTGATTTGCATTTCTCTGATGATTAAAGGATGGTGAGCATTTTTTCATGTGTCTGCAGGCCATGCACCTGTCTTCTTTAGAGAAGTTTCTCTTCAAGTCACTTGCCCACCCTGAGATGGGATCACTTGTTCTTTTCTTGCTAATCTGTTTGAGTTCTCCATACATTCTGGTTATTAAACCTTTGTTGGAGGCATAACCTACAAATATTTTCTCCCAACGTGAGGGCTGTCTGCTTGCTACACTTACATGTTCTTGGCTGTGCAAAAGCTTTTTAGTTTGATCAGGTGCCAGTAGTATATTTTTGATACTGCTTCAATTGCCTGGGGAATTCTCCTCATAAAATATTCTCCCAGGCCAATTACTTCAAGAGTTTCCCCTGTACTTCTAGTATTTTTATAGTTTCACATCTTAGGTTTAAATATTTAATCCATTGAGAGTCTATTCTAGTTAATGGTGAAAGGTGTGGGCCAAGTTTCAGTCTTCTACAGGTCAACAGCCAGTTCACGCAGCACCATTTGTTAAATAGGGGGTCTTTTCTCCACTGAATGTTTTTAATTGGCAAGTCAAAGATCAAGTAATGGTGAGTAGCTGGGTTCATCTTTTGGTTCTCTATTCTGTTCCATACATCTACCTCTCTGTTTGTGTGCCATTGCCATGCTGTTTTGATCACTATTGATTTATGGTACAGTCTCAGGGCTGGTAGTGTGATTATTTCTTCTTTGTTTTCATTTCTGAGTAATGTCTTGGCTATTCAAGGCTTTTTCTGATTCCATATAAAATGAAGTATTATTTTTTCAAGATCTTTAAAATATGACAATGGAGTTTTAACAGGAATTGCATTAAACTTGTATATTGCTTTGGGTAGTATGGACATTTTAACAATGTTGATTCTTCCCAGCCATGATCATGGTATGTTTTTCCATTTGATAACATCTTCAGCTATTTCTTTTCTTAAAGTTTCATAGTTCTCTTTATAGAGATCTTTCATGTCCTTTGTCAGGTAAACTCCCAAATATTTCATCTTCTTTGGCACTACTGTGAAAGGAATAGAGGACTGACTGTTTTTTCGGCTTGGCTATTGGTGGTATATATAAAGGCTATGGATTTATGAGTGTTGATTTTGTAGCCTGAGACCCTGATGTATTCCTTGATCACTTCTAAGTGTTTGGTATTATAATCCCTGGTGTTTTCCAGATATACAATCATATCATCTGTGAAGAGTGGAAGTTTGGTCTCTTCTAATCCTATGTGGATACCGTTGATCACTTTTTCTTCTGTAATTTCTATGGCTAAAACATACATTACAATGTTAAAGTGCAATGGAGACAATGGGCAACCTTGTCTAAGTGGAAATGAGTCCAATTTAACTCCCCTTCACTATGATATTGGCTGTGGGTTTGCTGTAGATAGCCTCTATCAGTTTAAGAAATGTCCCTTCTATAACAATTTTCTCAAGTGTTCTGAGCATGAAGTGACTCTGGATATTATCAATAGCTTTCTCTGCATCAATTGAGAGAATCATATGGTATTTATTTTTTAATTTGTTTATGTGCTGAATTACATTTATAGATTTATATATATTGAACCAGCCTTGAGACCCTGGGATAAAACCCACTTAGTCATGGTGTATAATATGTTTGATGTGTTGCTGGATTATGTTTGTTAGGGTCTTATTGAATATTTTTGCATCAATATTCATTAGTGATATTGGTCTATAATTTTCTTTTCTTGTTGGTTCTTTCCCTGGTTTAGGGATCAAGGTGCTGTTTGCTTCATAGAATGTGTTAGGTAGTATTCCTTCCTTTTCTATATTTTGGAAGAGTTGAGTAATATAGGTACTAGTTCTTCTTTGAAGGTTTGGTATAATTATGACGTGAAGCCATCTGGTCCTGGGCTTTTCTTCTTAGGGAGATTTTGTATAGTTGATGCTATTTCAGAACTTGTTATAGGCCTGTTCAACATTTTCACTTCATTTTGGCTAAGTCTTGGTGGGTGGCTTGTTTCTAAGTATTGGTCAGTTTCCTTTGATTTTTCTATTTCTGAGAATAAAGTTTCTTGTAATATTCATTAAGGATTTTTTTGAATTTCTGAGGAGTCTGTTGTTATTTTGTCTTTACCATTTCTGATTGATGAAATTAGAGATTTTACTCTTTTCTTCCTGATTAGGTTAGCCAAAGGTTTATCTATTTTATTGACCTTTTCAAAAAACGAACTTTTTGATTTATTGATCTGTTGTATGATTCTTTTGTTTTCCATTTCATTTAATTCTGCGCTGATTTTGGTATTTCCTTTCTTCTACTGGGTTTGGGATTGGAATGTTCTTCCTTCTCCTGTTGCTTAAGATGTCCCATTAAGTTGTTAACTTCCTCTCTTTTTGTTCTCTTGAGAAAGGCTTTCAGTGCCATAAATTTCCCTCTTAGGACTGCCTTTGTGGTATCCCAGAGGTTCTGATAATTTATGTCTTCATTGTCATTTTGTTCCAAGAATTTGGTAACTTCTTTCTTAATCTCATATATGACCCATCTATCATTCAGCATAAGGTTATTTAGCTTCCATGTTTTTGTATGAGTGTGCAGATTCCTGTTGTTATTGAGTTCAACTTTTATTCCATGATGGTCTGAGAAGATGCAAGGAATAATTTCTATTGTTTTAAATTTGCTGGGGTTAGACTTGTGACCTAAGACATGATTGATTTTGGAGTATGTTCCGTGGGCTGATGAGAAGGTGTGTATTCAGTTTTGTTGGGATGAAAAGTTCTGTAGATGTCTGTTAAAACCAAACGTTGAATGGTTAAGTTTAAATCTAACATTGCTTTGCTTAGCTTCTATTTGGAGGATCTATCCAATACTGTTAAACTAGTGTTAAAATCTCTGACTACTATTGAGCTGGAGGAAATCAAGTTGCTCATATCTGTTAGAGTTTCTCTTATAAATTGAAGCAGTTTCTTGTTGGGTGCATAAATATTAATAATTTAAATCTCATCATATTGACTATTACCTTTAACAAATATGAAGTGTCCAGGCTTATCCTTCCTTACTTTAGTTGGTTTAAAGCCTATTGTATCTGTGAATAGGATTGCAAAAGCTGCTTTTATCTGCTTTCCATTTGCCTGGAATATAGATGACCATATTCGTTTCACCTTGAGTCTAAATTTATCTTTTAAGATAAGATGAGATTCTTGTATTCAACAGATATCTGGCCTGAGTTTTTGTATCCAGTCAGCCAACCTATGCCTCTTTAGAGGACAATTTAAACCATTCACATTAATTGAAAACAATGATAAATCTTAAGAAAGTCCAGTGGACATTTTAAATCTTTTTCCCACTGTGGATGTTGGAATTTGATAAAAAGTTTCTGGGTGAATTTACTTTTGTGGTGGAGGATTACACTGCTCAGTATGGAGGGGAGGTCTGAGAATATCCTGGAGAGCTGGTTTAGTTATGGTAAATTTCTTCAACATGTGGGTGTTATTAATGTATTTACTTTCTCCACCATAGATGAAACTCAGTTTAGCTGGATACAGGCTCCTGGGTTGAACGTTATTTTGTTTTATGATTTTAAAAGTCGATGACCATTCTCTTCTAGCTTGAATGGTTTGAGTAGGGAGATCTGTAGTTATTGTAATATTCCTCCTCTTGTAGGTTATGGTTTTCTTATGTCTGGCTGCTTTCAGAATTTTCTCCTTTATACTAAATTTAGTGAAGTTAATTATGATGTGCCTGGGGGATATCTTATTTGGGTTGAGTTGTGCTGGGGTTCTGAAACTGTCTGCTATCTGAATTTCAGAATCTCTCGGCATGTCTGGAACATAATCTCATGAAGAAGAGAGTCTGTGCCTTGTGAGGCCATTTTGTCGCTCTCAGGGATCCCTGTAAAGTGAATATTGGTTTTCTTCAAATCATCTCCGAGCTTTCTGAGAGAATGATTTATTTTTGCCCTCCATTTCTCTTCCTCTTTGTAGGTTTGGGAGCATTCAAAAGCTTTGTCTTTGCTGTCAGAAATCCTTTCTTCTGCTCTGCTTGCTGCATTCTGTTACTGAGGGATTCCACCATATTTCTCAAATCTTTGAGGGCTACAAATTCTTATCTCAAATTGTCAAAATCTTGGTCATTTTGTCTTTGAATTCATTGGATCCTTGAGACAGATTTTGGATTACTGCTTGAAATTCTAATTCCATCTTTTACTCCATTCTTTTGATCTTATGTGCTATCCAGATTCTGAATTCGATTTCTGACATCTCAACCATTTGTTTATGCATGGGATGTTGTGCTGTGTCTGCCTTATTGTTCCTTGGGGGAGTTGATCTACTTTGATTATTCATATTTCTGGAGTTTGTCTGTTGATTCTGCCTAATGATTGTTTTTCAGCATTGCCTCTGGGGGAGATGGGGAGTTGGAGGTGTCTCTCCAAGATTATATCCCAGTGGGATCACTCTATTGTTGCTGGATTTGTGTAGGAATTGACCATGTGTAGCTCCTCTGGGACTGCCCCAGGCAGGGAGTTCTGGCTGTGGGAGCAGTCTGGAACATGGCACACATGGATCCAGCAGCAGGGCGGGGGAGGGTGCACACAATTCTGGCAGTGCCTTGTGCCAGATGACTTTGGCAAAGAGAGCCCATGGCTCCTGTAGTCTCTGGCTGGGAGGAGGGCTCTGCACAGAGGTAGGGAGGGCACCACAGGCAGAGTGTGGGTCATGCGGCTTTCGGATTCCCTGGCCAGATCAGTGGGGCTGGTGAGGAGGCAGGGAGGGCACTGGAGTAGGATGGTGATTGTGCAGCTTCTGGAGTTCCTGGCTGGGTGAGCAGGTGAGGGCCCAGTGGCATGGTGTGGAGTTCTTTCAGTTCCTGGGTGGGGTTCCTGGAGTTCCTGTGCAGGGCGGGTGGCTGGGGTCCCATCAGCATCAAGTTGCCGGTTCCCAGCATCTCTGGCCTTGGAGGGTGGGAGTGGGAGGGAGGCTTGGCGTGGCCCCTGGATTCTCTTGCCTGGTGGGGTGCTTGGTCTGGTGGACAGAGAGTGGGCATGCTGCTCAAGAACCTCCTCCCACAGTTTCAGCAGGGGTTCAGCTTCTGGTTCATCAGGTAAGGGGTGAAGGTTACTGGAAGTTCAAAATGGCAGGGAAAACTTTTTTTAGTTTACTCCCTAGCAAGAGAGTGTTCAGAGTCACAGTAGGGTCCCTCTGAGGAAGTAGTCCCCACTTTGCACAGCACTCTCCTGTGGGGTGACACAAGAGGTCCATAATTCACCATGCATCTGTAGGAAACCTGCAGGAGCAAATGAAGAGAAGAAAGAAGAAAAGCAACCCTCCCTCACAGTTTTGTTGGGGCAGAGGATGGACACTTTTCAATTCAGGTGAATTTTGTACCTTAAGCTTGCTTTCTTGGAGTCACAGCTTGCTTCAGCAGAGGAGACCTGCAGTTATCACTTCTTTCTCAGTTGGGATCCCAGTCTTCATCTTAATTCGGCATTTTCTGGATGTTATCCTTCCCTTTGGACAGTAGCCTCTTTCAGAAGCGGCTTCCAGTTGGCCATCTTGCCCCTCCCTCCTGGGTTTTTTTTTCCCATTAAATCATACCTGTGTAAATTAATGCAATCATGGGGTACAATGTGAAATATTTTATAATATTTGAAATATTTTCATCAAACAAGTTAACATAGCCGTCATGACATTTTCTTAGTAATTGTGTTAAGATATTTGTACTCTACATTTAGTAAATTTCACATGTACCCTTCTAAGATGCACCATAGGTGTAGTCCCACCAATTATCCAATCTCCACCCTTCCTTCCTCTTCCTCCCCCCTCATTATCTCCTTTCCCCATATTCTTGGGCTATAATTGGGTTATAGCATTCATTTGAAAGCTATAACTTGGTTTTATAGTAGGACTGAGTCCATTGGATACTTTTTCTTTCATTCTTGAGATACTTTGCTAAGAATATGTTCTAGCTCCATCCACGTAAACATGAAAGAGGTAAAATCTCCATCTTTATTTAAGGCTGCATAATATTCCATGGTGTACATACACCACAATTTATTAATCCATTTGTGGGTCGAAGGGCACTTGGGTTTCTTCCATGACTTAGCAATTATGAATTGGGTTGCAATAAAAATTCTGGAGTACATATCTTTGTTATATTGTGATTTTTGGTCTTCTTGATATATACCTGGTAGAGGAATTATAGGATCAAATGGAAGGTCTATTTTTAGACCTCTAAGTGTTCACCAAACATCTTTTCAAAAGGAAGATATTAGTTTGCATTCCCACCAGCAATGTAGAAGTGTTCCATTTTCTCCACATCCATCTCTGGTTTGGGGATTTTGTTACATGGGCTAGTCTTACTAGAGTTAGATGATATCTCACAGTAGTTTTGATTTGCATTTCTCTGATGATTAAGGATGATGAGCATTTTTTCATGTGTCTGTAGGTGCCATGCACCTATCTTCTTCAGAGAAGTTTCTCTTCAAGTCCCTTGCCCACCCTGAGATTGGATCACTTATTCTTTTTTCGCTAATCCATTTGAGTTCCCTGTGGATTCTGGCTATTAAACCTTTGTTGAAGACATAACCTGCAAATATCTTCTCCCATTCCGAGGGCTGTCTGCTTGGTCTAATTACTATGTTCTTGGCTGTGCAGAATCTTTTTTAGTTTGATCAGGTCCCAGTAATGTATTTTTGGTGTTGCTTCAATTCCCCAGGGAGGTCCTCCTCATGAAATATTTGCCCAGGCTGATTTCTTCAAGTGTTTTCCCTGCACTTTCCTCTAATATTTTTATAGTTTCATGTCTTAAGTTTAAACCTTTAATTCAGTGTGAGTCTATCTTAGTTAATGGTGAAAGGTGTGGGTCCAGTTTCAGTCTTCTACAGGTCACTAGCCAGTTCATCTAGCACATTTGTTAAATAGGGACTCTTTTCCCCATTGAATGTTTTTAATCGGCTTGTCAGAGATGAAATAACAGTAAGTAGCTGGGTTCATCTCTTGGTTCTCTATTCTGTTCCATACATCTACCTCTCTGTTTTTGTGCCAGTACCATGCTATTTCGATCACTATTGAATTATGTACAGTCTCAGGTCTGGTAGCATGATTATTCCTGCTTTGTTTTTCTTTCTAACTAATGTCTTGGCTATTCAAGGTTTTTTTCTGATTCCATATAAAATGAAGTATTATTTTTTCGAGATCTTTTAGTATGAGAGTGGAGCTTTAATAGGGATTTCATTAAAATTGTTTATTGCTTTGGGTAGTATGGACATTTTGACAATGTTGATTCTTCCCAGGCATGAGCATGTTTTTATTTTTTTATTTGTTAAAATCTTCAGTTATTTCTTTTCATAGAGTTTCATAGTTCTCTTTATAGAGATCTTTCACCTCTTTTGTTAGGTAAACTCCCAAATATTTCATCTTCTTTGGCACTACTGTGAATGGAATAGAGTCCTTGACTGTTTTTTCAGCATGACTATTGTTGGTATATATAAAGGCTACAGATTCATGAGTGTTGATTTTGTAACCTGAGACACTGGTTTATTTCTTGATTAATTCTAAGTGATTGGTATTAGAATCCCTGGTGTTTTCCAGATATACAATCATATCATCTGCGAAGAGTGAAAGTTTGATCTCTTCTGGCCCTATGTGGATACAATTGATCACTTTTCTTGCTTAATTGCGATGGCTAAGACTTCCTTTACAGTTTTGAAAAGCAGTGGAGACAATGGGCAATCTTGCCTGGTTACTGATCAGAGTGGAAATGATTTCAATTTAAGTCCATTCAATACAATATTGGCTGTGGGTTTGCTGTAGATGGCCTCTATCAGTTTAAGGAATGTCCCTCTATACTCATTTTCTTAAGTGTTCTGATCATGAAAGGATGCTCGATATTGATCAAAAGTTTTTTCTGCAGCAATTGAGAGAATCATATGGTCTTTGTTTTTTCATTTGTTTATGTGATGAATTATATTTATAGATTTACATATCTTGAACCAGCCTTGAGACCCTGGGATAAAACCCACTTGGTCATGGTGTATAAGTTCTTAGAAGTGTTTGTGGATTTTATTTTTAGGATCTTGTTGAATATTTTGCATCAATATTCATTAGTGATATTGGTCTATAATTTTCTTTTCTTGTTGGGTCTTTTTTGGGTTTGGGGATCAAGGTGATGTTTGCTTCACAGAATGTTTTGGGTAGTATTCCTTTTTTTCTATATTTTTGAAGAGTTGATTAATATAGGTACTAGTTCTTTGAAGGTTTGGTAGAATTCTGACATAAGCCATTTGGTCCTGGGCTTTTCTTCTTAGGGAGATTTTGTATAGTTGATGCTATTTCAGAACTTGATATAGGCCTGTTCAACATTTCCATTCTGGCTAAGTCTTGGTAGGTGGCTTGCTTCCAAGTATTGGTCAGTTTCCTTTAGATTTTCATATTTCTTAGAATAAAGTTTCTTGTAATATTCATTAAGGATTTTTTGAATTTCTGAGGAGTCTGTTGTTATTTCGTCTTTACCATTTCTGATTGATGAAATTAGAGATTTTACTCTTTTCTTCTAGGTTAGGTTAGCCAAAGGTTTATCTATTTTATTGACCTACTTAAAAAAACAACTTTTTGTTTTAATGATCTGTTGTATAATTCTTTTGTTTTCAATTTCATTTAATTCTGCTCTAATTTTGGTTATTTCTTTTTTTCTGCTTTGTTTGCAATTGGAATGTTCTTTCTTTTCCACTTGCTTGAGATGTCCCATTAAGTTGTTAACTTCTTCCCTTTCCGTTCTCTAGAGGAAGGCTTGCAGTGCTATAAATTTCCCTGTTAGGACTGCCTTTGCAGTATCCCAGAGGTTCTGATAATTCATGTCTTCATTGTTATTTTGTTCCAAGAATTTGGTAACTTCTTTCTTAATCTCATATATGACCCACCTATCATTCAGCATAAGGTTATTAAGCTTCTGTGTTTTTGTATGAGTATGCAGATTCCTGTGTTATTGAGTTCAACTTTTATTCCATGATGGTCTGAGAAGATGCAAGAAATAATTTCTATTGTTTTAAATTTGCTGAGGTTAGACTTGTGACCTAAGACATGATTGATTTTGGAGTATGTTCCATGGGCTGATGAGAAGAATGTGTATTCAGTTTTGTTGGGATGAAATGTTCTGTAGATGTTTGTTAAATCCAATATTTGAATGGTTTAAGTCTTAAATTTCATTACTTAGCTTCTTTTTGCAGGATCTATCCAACACTGTTAAAGGAGTGTTAACATCTCCAACTGTTATGGAGATGTGTGTTCGAGTTTCTCTTATAAATCAAGGTGCATTTTGGTTGGGTGCATAAATGTTAACAATTGAAATCTCATCATGTTGAGTGTTACCCTTAACAAATATGAAGTGACCATCCGTATCTTTCCTTACTTTTGTTGGTTTAAACGCTTTTGTATCTGTGAATAAAACTGCAACACCTAATTTTTTCTGCTTTCCGTTTTCCTGAAATATAGATGACCATCCCTTCATGAGTCTATATTTATCTTTTAAGATAAAATGAGATTTTTGCATGCAGCAGATATCTGGCCTGAGTCTTTGTAGCCAGTCAGCCAACCTGTGCCTCTTTAGAGGGCAATTTAAGCCATTCACATTTATTGTAAATATTGATAAGCCTGGTAGAATTTTGGGTATTGAGTTTTCCAAAGTCCCGTGGACATTTTTAATCCTTTTGCCACTGTGGAAGTTGGAATTTGATCAAAAGTTTCTGAGTGAGTTTACTTTTGTGGCAAGAATTGCACTGGTCATTATGGAGGATAGATCTGAGAATATCCTGGAGAGCTGGTTTAGTTATTCCAAATTTCTTCAACATTGGAATATCATTAAAGTATTTAATTTCTCCATCATAAATGCAACTCAAGATCCTTGGACACAGGATCTTGGGTTGAAAGTTATTTTGTTTTAGGAGATTAAAAGTCCATGACTACCCTCTTCTAGCTTGAATGTTTTTAGCAGGGAGATCTGCAGTCATTCTAAGATTCTTCCCCTTGTAGGTTATGATTTTCTTCCATCCGGCTGCTTGCATAATTTTCTCCTTCATTTTAACTTCGGTGAAGTTAAGTATAATGTGTCTAGTAGATGTCTTATTCGGGTTGAGTTGTGCCGAGATTCTGGAACTATCTGCTATATGAATTTCAGAATCTCTTGGCATGTTTGAAAAGTTTCCATTCATTATCTCATGAAGAAGAGTCCCTGTGCCTTTTGAAGCCACATTGTCACCTTCAGGAACTCCTATAAGGCAAATATTAGTTTTCTTTGAATAATCCCAACGCTCTCTGAGAGAATGATCCATTTTTGCTCTCCACTTTTCTTCCCCTTTGAGTGCTTGGGAGCATTCAAAAGCTTTGTCTTCAATGTCAGAAATCGTTTTTTTTTCTGTCTGCTCCATTCTTTTACTGAGGGATTGTACTGTATTTCTCAGATCCTTGAGGGCTGCAAATTCTTGTCTCAATGTGTCAAAATCTTTGGTGATTTTGTCTTTGAATTCATTGAATTATTGAGATAACTTTTGAAATGCTCCTTGAATTTCTAATTCCAACTTTACCTCCATTCTATTAGTCTTATTTACAATCCATATGTTAAACTCAATTTCTGAGATCTCAGCCATGTGTTTGTGAATGGGATCTTCAGTTATATCTGCCATGTTTTTCCTTGGGGGAGTTAATCTACTCTGGTTATTCATGTTACTGGAGTTTTTCACTGATTCTGCCCCATGATTATTTTACACTGTTTGGCTATATGAGCAGATAAGATGAAGTTGGGATGGGGGCTCCAGGAGTAGTAATTAACCAGCCCTTTGCCCAAAAGCTGGGACTCTTGTCTGTACCTTTTCCCCTAGATCTTTGTCAGGGACCTGTACAGTACTATGGCCTGAGAAACTGGGTACCTGCTTGATGTGGTGGGCTAAGTGGCTCTGTCTTGTTTTCAAGTGGTCCTTGTTCTATCCTAGTGAATCAGTTACTCTGTGGGGGTGAAGTGTCAGCTGTGGAGAAATACCAGCAATTAAGTCACTTTGCCCCACTATGGGCAACAACTGGAAGAGGAATATCAAACCTTCCCACAACCACACACCCAGGGTACCACTTTCTATAGTCCTTGGGTGATTAGCCCAGTTCAAGTGGTCCAAAATCAATTATTCCAGTCAGCACCATTCTCAGGTGGGAGAGTTCAAAATGTCTCCAGCAAGTAGATAGCAGGAGTCTGCTGGCTCTGGTGCTCCATGAGGTCAGAAGGACCCACTCAGCCAATGACTTAGTCTGGGAAGTTTGATGCCCCCTTCCCCACCCTCCACCTCTGACACACCCAATCACTGGTAACCCTGCAGGGAACCCAGTTCCCTCCAATGAGCTGTTGCTCCAGGGGTTTGCACCTGTCTGAATGACAGGGAGATCTAAGTCTCCTTGGCCAGGCTGCCTCTCTCTGCCACTATCCTGCAGGGGGAGCTGAGGCCTGACAACTTCGTGTGTTTACTGGAGGCTGGGGAAGTTCACTCCGTTCCAGCCCTGCCCCTTATTGATATTGCTGACGGAAGAGAATGATTTCACAGAATTTGTTTCTGTCCTGGCTATATTCCCCTGTGGATCAGACTCTGTTTGAGTTCACAGAAACTGCGACTTAGCCCCAGTCTGTGCTGTTGCCTGGAGCTGGCGTATCTATCTTGGCTGTTGTCTGTGTTGTGGCAGGCGAGGTTAGAGCTCACACTCAGCTTTCGGTTTCCCACCTGCCTTTGTCTCAGCTATCATACCCTGAGGGCTGGGTACATTGTAGGCTCACTAAAGCAGTCCTGGCTCAGTCCTGCCCTGGGAGTATGATGTCTCTGTGAGGGTTCCAGCTGCACCCTTCCTAGGCAGTTACCGCCTCAGGCTTACCTTTTACTTATGGGGCCTGTATTTCCATCCCAGATCTGTTCAGCCAGTGGCTGTCACTGAAGAAGATGCCCAGCTTCGTCTGGTTGCCCAGAGAGGCAGGGAGTGCCTCTTCAAAATATCCCCACGAGTGTGAGCCTTGTTCTTGCTGCTGCTGTTGCTCTGTGCCATGGGGCACCATCTTTCCTTCTCCCGTAGGATTCCCTCAGTCTCAATTCACTGTCTTCTCCTTACTTCTGTGCCAGAGAATCTGCACAGACTAGCAACAGCCCACACCTTATCCATACCTCTCATGAAAATGCCCTAGAATCTGGACCCCATGGGGGACAGGCCTCCAGACCTTAGGGTAAGAGTAGAGGAGAGTGCTGGGAGTTCATAATTGCTGGTAGAGAATATATACAGTTTTATGCCTGGCAGGAGAGTACCATGGCACTTTCATAAGTCCTCTTTAGGGAAGGAGTTCTGGTTTTTAGAGGGTCTCTCTCATGGGATAAAATAGGAGGGGATCTGAACTCTGCTCACTTGTTTGTACAGAGTATACTGTGAACCATTCTCATGGGGGAGGGGCCTCCCATCCGCTTGGTGATAGATTTTGTACCTATTTGTTTCCTTGGGGTTGCAGCTCGCCTCAGCAGGGTTGATGTACGTTCTTCAACCTTCTCTCTTGGCTCAGCTCCAAACCATCAGTTTACTTGCTAAACTTCTGTCTTTTAACTCTCATTCTGGATGGAAGTCTCTGTGGAAAGCTGGCTCCAGTCAGCCATCATGCCTCTACCCTCCTTTCTTAGCAATTTTTAAGTACCTACATGTTACTATTAACTATCATCACTATAATGTACAATAGATCTCAATTATTGCTCCCTTCTAACTAAAATTTTGGGTCCTTTAGCCAACATCTCTTCAATCCTCCCACCTCTCAGCCTCTGGTAACGACCATTTTATGCTATGCTTCTGTGAGTTTGACTTTTTTTGTACTCCACATTATATTTCACTCAATATAATGCCCTCCAGGTTTGTCCATGTTGTCTCAATGACAACATTTTCTTTTCTAAGCCTGAATATATCTCATATGTTCTTTGTCCATTCATCCATTGATGGATACTTTGGTTGATTCCATACATTGGCTAATGTGAACAGTGCCTCAGTGAACATGGGAATGCAGACATGTCTTCAACAATTCCTTTGTATAGATACTCAGCAGTGGGGTTGCTGGATTATGAAATTACTCTGTTTTTAATTTTTTGAGAAACCTGAATACTATTTTCCATAAAGGCTTCATTAATTTACATTCCAACCAACAACATGCAAGGTTTTCTTTTTCTCCACGTACTTGCCAACACTTGTTATCTTATGTCTTTTGATACTAGCCACGTTAACAGGTATGAGGTATTATTGTGGTTTTAATTTGCATTGTCACAATTGAAATGAACATAGGAGAGTTCTATTCATGATTAGTGATATTGGAAATTTATTCATATGCCTATTGGCCATTGGCATGTCTTCTTTTGAGAAATATCTAGTCAAGTTCTTTGCTCATTTTAAATCAGATTGTTTTCTTACTATCGTGCTGTCTGAGTTCCTTATATATTGTGTTGATTTCCTTATATACTTTTGATATTAATCCCTTATCAGGTGTATAGTTTGCAAATATATTCTTCCATTCGTAGGTTGTCTCTTCACTTTGTTGACTTTCTTACCTTTGTTTTGCAGAATCTTTTTAGTTTTATGTCAGTCCATTTGTCTATTTTTGCTTTCATTGCCTGCGCCTTTGTGGGTATAGAACTTTCTCTAGTGTATATGATGTGGAAATGCAATGAAGCAGTTTTTCACAACCTGAATATGAACCATGAAATCAGTGGGAAATAAACATTCTGAAGGCTGGCAGTGTAGCCAAGTGGAAGGAGCACTAGAATACAAAGAACATTGCTTTGTACTGGCTAGCTATGTGACCTCAAACAAGTCATTTAACTTTTTTGTGACTTAGCCAGTTCATCTAGTGTTTTTACTGGACCAGGAGTGAGTGGCAAATAGTCATACCCACAGGGCATGTGAGTATTGGAAAAAGCATTGAAACAGCTAACAAAACCCAGCTTTACTCTGGGGCTAAGAGGTAATAGCGAGTGGTGAAGTCTATGGTGGGGCACTCCTCTATCTAAGGGGAATCATTTTCAAACTGGATGCAGTCCTCTGTGGCCAGGTCTGAACTACTTTAAAGATAAGCTGAAAAATCAAATCTTTTATATAAAATTTCTTAGTTAATATTTATTGGAACAATAAACCTATGTGAATCCATAGTCTGTGAATAAACTGACATTTTTCTCTGGACTGAATTGAGGTTGGGGTTGCCAATTTGCAACCACAAGGCAAGATGAACTGAAAAATATGTGCCAGGTACAGAATTCTGGGGCTCTGAGAGTTCAACATGGAATGTCTCCTTGGAGTCACAGCCCTGTAGATTTAGAAGAGGTCTTAGTGGATGTCTGGTTTGCCTCTCATACATCATCATGGACAATTATTATCTGATCTCTGTTAGCTCTCAGAATGGACTCCTCTGCTGCAGGAAAGGGATTCTGTTTGAAGATTTTTTTTTTTTTTTGCATTAAGGAGAAACTCCTTAACAAACAAATTCTCTTGTTGGTCTCTTCTGTCATCTGGAGCAGCAAAGGACATGTCTCTGGTCTCTTTGGGCTTAAGACATGGATGAACCTGCTCTATCCGCCAATACAAGCCAGAGAGCTCTTTCCTGGACATAATCAGGTCTTGGAAAGCTCTTTTAGAGACCAGAATCTTAGATGAGCTAGAGAAGAGAATTAATATAAAATCCCTTCCACCATTACTATGTGCCATGGTGGAACACAACTTTGGACCAATCATGACTGAGCCAAATGCCCCTCATTTGGGGGAAAGGGGAGGGAGCTGGGAGCTGTGGACAGCAGATATACAGCTTGCCTGTTGGGCAAGGCATGAGGGATGCTGGCTCAACATGACTTCTTTTAAGGGTCACTACTTGAAAGTCTTTGTTCTCAAGGATGGTCAAACTGGGATTACACATTTTCCGAGAATAATGGCTATGTGACCTATGTCCACCTTTCACCTGAGCATATAACCTTAGGACACTTTGTTCCCACATAGGACAGTGCCTGGACTTATTTCTCCTCCTTAGCCCATTGCCAGGCTCTTTCATATAGCAGCAGAGATGAGAGAATTCCCAGCGAGAGGGAGGTGGGAAAACTTTCTGCTGCTTGCTACTGCATGCATGAAGTTCAGAGGCTGCACAGGAATCTGTGTCTGGATGTGGGGAACAGAGTCTTTACGGGAAGCAGAGGAGCTCAGCTCCCATTCAGAGCTGCTTTGTGGGGAGTGGGGGAGGGTGAAATGCTTCATTCCAAATGTGACTCTGCATTATAGCAGAATCTTCATGACATATTATGGGGATAATCTTTCACATGCTCTGTGATTCGACCCATAAGGCCAGAACAGGGAAATTAACTAAGTGTAATAAATAATATAGAATCTGGTGAATATTTAGGGTCTGGTAATGATGATAAATCAGGTTTGAAATGTTCCTTGAGGAGACTGTGAGATTCTGAGAAATGAAGCCAGGAAGATTGATTAGAACCTATTGTAGCTCAGAAAATCTACTGCAAAAAATACAGGAAGGTATGACTAGGCTAATAGGAAAGGCGAATACAATCCACCTTGGTCTCTAAAAACCAGATGGATGTAATCGACAAATGCCATTGCTCTTATAGGCTAATGTATAGGAGAGAAAAAGACACCCCAAAGCACATGGGGGATTGTTGATTTAATCCATGGTAGCAAATAAAGAACACATTAGGCTTTCTCTACGGTCCTTGTTTCTTCCAAAGCCTCATTTATTTATTCAATTGTTATTTATTCATTTATATGACTAGTTTTAAGGAATGACCCCTATTGAAAAAGTGAAAGTTATATTTTTAACAGTTCATGTCACTAAAATCTATGACATGCTTATATTTTAGTCCTAAAAATGAATATTAATATCCTATTTTGGTACAGAAGCTGTACTGATGGCGGATTACATTAATGCTTTTGTGATAATCGTACCTTTCCCTGCCAATATGCCCCACCTTGATTGGTGAACTTAGCAATAATGTAAAGTATGAAAACTTTTGGAAATTTTCAGAGAAGAGAGTAGCCCTAATTCTATGGAATTTAAAACAAAAAAAGCAGACAAACTTTGAGCATTTGTGAATAAAGGAGGAAGCACAAAAAATGAAGACATGGGGAAAACCTTAGTTAAGAGCAAGTGGACCAGAGATAAAATTGCAATGGAGCACTAGGAAGATGGGCTTTGAGCTCAGAGGGGTCCACAATAAGCTGTGTGACCTTGGGCAAGTTACTTAACTCCTCTGAGCTTTAGTTTCTCCCTGAGTAGAATGGAGAGAATAAGTTTGTATCTTGTATGATTTAAAGGAAATAATGCGTGTCAGGGGTAGGGTTGAGGGTGGCCCACGGTGGCTTCCTTTCCCCTCCTGGTGGCCTTCTGTCTCCATATACATCTCTATGATGGTTAATTTTATGTGACAGCTTGACTAAGCCACAGAATGACCAAAGACCCCATTCTTGGCAAGGGAGAACACCTTCAGAAATAGGGAAAAACAGAGAAATAAGCTGAGCAAGGCACAATAAAAATAGTTTAGCTACTTTACTTTTAAACCAGCAACTAAATTCCTTGTCTGAGAAGTTCCTGCTTTTACTAGAAACCTGGCCTATAAGCGATACAGCTTGCAAACATCCCTGTTGGGTCTGTAAATAGTCTGAAGAAGTAATGGCCACAGAGGAGGCTGCATTTAAGGTCTGGGGAGAAACATCAAACAGGCCAACCCCTGCTCAGTCAACAAGGAAAATGCCCACTGTGGGGATTTGTATTATGGCCAGGGCAGAGATTAGGGGAATAGCTTGAGCCCTGAAATATGGGCAGGGTGGCTTGTACCCTGAATCACAGAGGAAGATGCCTCTGGGTGGAGATCAAAGGATCAGTGTTCCACTGATTCTTCAGAGAAGCCCGACGCCATTGTGTCTGCTCCACAGAGAACTTGAGAATTTAACCTCTTCCAAGGAATCTGTCTGTGTGACCACAGACAGGGGGCTGCCCCCACACAAGGCTCAGGTTTCAGATTTCTCAAGGCTGTCCAGATCCTTAAAGTTAGTGATTATATATAGAATAAGAGCTGACATGCTTGCTCAGGAACTCCTGGCATTTTTGTTCCCTTCTTCAGCTTACCCTCTGGGCTAAATGAGATAATAGCCTTTTTTTTTTTTTATAATTTTATTGAATCATAATTCTGTACATTGGTGCAATCATAGGGCACGATTCATATACATTCAGAAATGTTTTGATCATACTGTTACAGTTAGCCTTCATGGCATTTTCTTGATCACTATATAAA
>CAUYON010025655.1:0-10152 GCA_963573935.1 Arctocebus calabarensis | reverse complement strand
CTTTCTCCCTGAAGAAACCCAATTTTCCTTCTTCCTTCTTTCTTCCCTTCTGGCTACTCCTCCTGTCGATTCTGGCCTTTCTCCCCTACCCATTGACCTCAACTGATGAAAAAGTCACTAATTATAATCCTTTTCATTCTTAGTTACAGATCAGCAATTCTCTGCCTCATGTCTAGATTTATTGACCAGTCACCCAAAAACTGCTCATATCTTCACCTTATTGAGTACCAACCAGCTCAGACTGAAAATCCAAATATTCCTGTAAACGTCACTCCCCTTTCCTCTCCCATTCTTTTTTTTTTTTTTTTTTTGCAGTTTTTAGCCGGGGCTGGGTTTGAACCCTCCACCTCCAGCGTATGGGGCTGGTGCCCTACTCCTTTGAGCCACAGGAGCCGCCCCCTCCCATTCTCTTTTTATAGTGGGCCCATTCAGCTCCCTCCTCCTGCAGGAAGCAGCCTAAGAGACACCATGAATATCATCCCCACCTCCTTATAATAGATTAGGGAAACAGGAATGATAGATCAGGTTACCCAGCGACCCGGGAAGGATCTCTTTCCTGGGAAGCATGTCTCTCTCATGAAATAGTGAACAGACCAATCCAGGCCTCCCTAACCTATTGCCACCTACCTGCCCAGGTAAAGCTACGGATGGACCTATGCCCTAACCCTTTAAATCCCCATCTGCCATAACTCACATGTGGATTTTTCCCTAGTCAAGAATGTCACCCCGCCTGCACCCCAGGTGTAATAAAAGCTACTTTTTTTTTGAGGCAGAGCCTCAAACTGTCACCCTGGATAGACATCACAGCTCACAGCAACCTCCAATTCCTGGGCTCAAGCGAGTCTCTTGCCTCTGCCTCCCAAGTAGCTGGGACTACAGGCGCCCGCCACAACGCCCGGCCATTTTTTGGTTGCAGCTGTCATTGTTGTTTGGCGGGCCTGGGCTGGATTCAAACCTGCCAGCTCAGGTGTACGTGGCTGGCGCCTTAGCCCGTTGAACCACAGGCACCGAGCCGAAAAAAAAATATTTAAAAAAAAAAATTTATTTTTGTCAATGCATACTCAGACATTGCCTCTCCAGTAAATAAGCCCATGTCTTCTCATCTTTCAAATTTATTTGAAATAAATTTTAAGTTCTTTACCTTCAACATTGGTGTAGGGATACTTTCAAGAACCAAATCAAAAGATCACCAGAGTGCAAGTGTTATAGATTATCTTCCAGTAATTAAAATTGTTTTAGAATAATTCTTTAATGTGGTTCAAACTTAAAAATTGATTCATCTATTTATTATATATTACATATTATATATATAAAAGTAAAGTTTCCTTTTTACCTATCCTTCTCCCACCATTTTCTTTCCTCATAAAATGCTTTTAGTTGCTTCTTTACTGTTCCAGTTATTTTATGTACATACTAATAAGGACATGTGTGTGCGTGTCTGTCTGTCTGTCTTTCTATCTCTCTATAGTATTTCCCCCATTTCTTTTTGGCACAGCCACTTGGATATATTTAAAATAAAAAAGAACAACAAACTTTTGGTAAACGAAATTTAATACAACCATATAGTCAAGTAATGATGGTTAAAAGACATTTTATTAGGTATAACAACTTAAAAAATTAAACTATGCAAGAATTATATTTAAACAAAATATACTACATGTGCTACAACTGAATCGAGAATAATGAAATACAAAGCTTTTCTTTTTTTCTTTCACTGTGAAGATTCTGGATCTTCTAATTCAAAGCAAATAACTTTGGGCTGCCACAGGTTTGTACTAGTTGTAAAGCAGATTATATTTTTGTTTAACTTAAAAAAAATTGTGTTGTCCTAGATCAGCAGTTCTCAACCTGTGGGTCACGACCCACAGGAACTGTATTGAAGGGTTGCGGTATTAGGAAGGTTGAGAACCACTGTCTTAGATAGATATGGAAATTTTCAACAAAATTTTTAAATAAAGCAATTATGGGGAGGGGTGATGGGGACAAGAGTAAGCGCTTTTTCAAGAAGGTCTAATGAAAAAGCCTGCAGAGAAAAAAAATAGTACATAAGAAGGGAACAAAAATAAGCAGATATACTTTTGTTACAGTAGATGTAGATATTGTAAATGACATTTTACAAGAGTTTAATCAGTGTAAGATAAATATCTGAGCATCAGAAACAGCACCTAGGTATCAAAAAATAAAATAAAAAAAATAATAAAAACTCCAAACACTCAACAACCTCCTGTAACATTTTCTTTCTGCCAAGCAACCACATGGTTGATGTTCATTAAAAAATTTAAGAAGGGTAAGTTTAGTCTGTAGGAAACAAAAATATGAACCTTATCTAAGGTAAGCTTGTTTTAGATTGGAAACGAGTTGAAATAGTACTAGAGAACTTAAGGCACATAAACAATTCAGGTGCAGTTATTTTAAGAACATTAAAACAAACTCTTTGGAACAGTATATGAAATAAGTTATGACTATTGCTGTTCTGAAAAATTATGATCATCTTTTAGCACTAGGTAAATTTAGTATCTAAGGCCATCATACAAATGTAAAACATTCATATAGAACATTTAAAAATGTCTAAAGTACGTTGCAAACATCTCTGGAATTATCAAATCACACTCCTGGCTCAAATGGTTTCTGGTGCCTACCATCAGATGTGATGGTAAGTTTAGCAGGTTAGTTAAACCTACTGCCTTAAAGGTCAACCAAATTGCCCCTTTCTGGTAACTTGGTATGGTAAATTTATTTATTCAACTAAAAAGAATAACGGGCTGAGAGGTGGCTTTCAATATGATGCACAAAAACTTCTAATAAGGCCAAAACTATGCAGAGGTTAACTGGTGTCTTGAGTTTAAAGGCTGTCCATAGGAAGCCTTTAAGAGACATTATGTTGTCATTCTGCACCACATTAATAGTTTTCCCTCTTTGAAAACAGTTTGAAGTAAATGTTGTCTTTTCCACATATAAATCTCAAGACATAAAAGGCACACACAAACAATTCAATCCTTCTTTTCATATATGGGTTCTCACAGCAATTAAAAAAATAATAATCTATTGCCATATCCAGACAACAGGGAAAAAAAAAACCTGAAACACATATACCTGGTTTGCATATTGACAAAAGTGGTATAACTGAACCTTTGTCTTTCCTGAGTTTCAAAAAGGGATTTGATAGTAAAGATACATAAATAATTCATATTTATAAAAGAAAATGTATCAGTCCACAAAACATTTTCATCTTTCTAATAGAAAAGAATGAATGTTCAATCACTGCCACATGTGAAGCCCCTTTATTCCAAATTAAATTTACTGTAGAATCATAAATTGAAGGTTATTTAGTTATAGCACTTTAAATACCCTAAACAGGCAAAAGTAACAAGTTACTACCCTCCCTGAGTATTTACATAGTCTTTTCTTAACACCTGGCTTAAATGGAGTAAATACCTATATTCATCTAGGAAAAAAAGTTACTGAAGATCCAATAGGCTATCATTTCATGCCTGTGCAGTAAAGCCAGTAATAAGATAAGACAAGGAAAGAAGTTGTTCTGCTATAAAAGTTAGATCACTTTGTAGCTCACTCACATAGAGGAAAACATGGAAAATAGTTAATGTTCATAAAAAAAAAAAAACCCACAAAAACCCCAACAATACTTTTTTGTTGTTCCATAAAGTATACCTTTGAATTCCATTTCCAACTGAGGTATCACAGCTAGGTTTAGCTAACTCTTCTCTTCTTCTTTTTTTGGGGGGGGGGGGTAGTTTCACTATGTTGCCCTCGGTCGAGTGCCTTTGTGTCACAGCTCACAGCAACCTAAAGCTCTTGGGCTTAAGTGATTCTCTTGCCTCAGCCTCATAAGTAGCTGGGCCTACAGGCACCCGCCACAATGCCCAGCTATTTTTTTTTTGGTGGTCATGTTGTAGTTGTAGTTGTCATTGTTGTTTGCCAGGCCCGAGCTGGGTTCAAGTATATGTGGCTGGCGCCCTAGCCACTAAGCTACAGGCGCCTTGAGCCTCTTCTGACCTTTGAAACCAAATGTATTGTATAGATTCTGACTGTATACAAGTCATTACCAATACTCACCATGTACTTTCAAATGTAAAAAATCTCTTGAAATGCCCAAATAAAAGTGTTCTGAAATTGAATTTAAAAAGGTTAACTAATTTTCATTTTATGTGGTTTTTAAATGATTATTACAGACTGCTAAAATTCTTGGTGTATGTAAATATGTGTGCATACAACCATACTATCTACCTATAATATATACACTTGTACACATATACATACAAAAAGGCTCATATGAAGATAACCTATCAAAATAAAAATTTGTCAACCATGTGATGGCGGACTGAATATAATCTAACACCAATTTGGCTGATATAGTCCCCTTTTGATATGCTAATTATACTCTAAAATTCTTTTCTATTTTATCAAAGCTAACCCCATTATTTATTAAGAATTAGTATAGGAAAATAAGTAATTTTGAAAAATTGAAATGTCAGTTGGGAGATTCAGGTGTGGTGGCTCATGCCTGCAATCCTAGCACTGTGGGAAGCTGAAGTGGGAGCGCTGATTGAGGCTAGGAGTTCAAAACAAAGCAAGAACATGTCTCTATAAAAAACAGAAAAATTAGCTGGGTGTGGTGACAAGTATCCCGCAGTCCCAGCTACTCTGGAGGCTGAGGCAGGGAGATCACCTGAGCCCAGGAGTTTGAGGTTGCTGTGAGCTATGATGATGCCACTGCACTCTAGTCTGGGTAACAGAGGGAGACTCTGTCTCAAGAAAAAAAATCAGTTGGGTAACTTTAAACATAGTTACTTAATTTTCTAGAATTCAAGCTAAGTTCTTGGTGACCTTCAAAATAAATTACAACTACTCAATTTATTTAGTTTTAAATTATGTAGAGAAAAAATATTATTGGTATGAGGCCTGCAGTTAAACAAATTTTTTAGGATATCATTTCAAATTTACCATATTAAACACATAGATATTAAAATAAATGTATAACAAAAGGAAATAGTTAATATTTTTAGGATAGACAAAAATAATAGAATACAAAAGTTACTTTGAGAAAGTCTTTTTTATGTGAAGTCTCTGTATTTATGAATGGGCAAGATCTTACAAAAAAACAGGACATAACTCATACATACAATATTCAGCATTTACAAAACACTTTTTCATACATTATCTCATTTACTCTAAAGAACTTCTGACCTAAATAGGTTTTATTATCTATAAAAGTGTAATGCAGTAGATGTTTACTCTAAAATTAAAGTATCCCAATTATACAACTATCTTTCAACTGAAATGATAGAAAATTTGTTTTCTGAATTTCTCTGATTACAAAAAGGTATCTATCATTTTAAAATTATGATTTAAAAACGAAAAATTCGTAAGTTTTTTTTAGAGTTTTCCTGAGATTTTTGATTCTAGCTAACCATTAAAGCATTAAAGTTTCCAATGTCTATTTGAAATCTCTGTATCATTGTAAGGTGAAAAAAAAATGTTTACCAATGTTAGGTTTTTGATTACAACCTTAGTTTTAACATAAACCTGGTGACACTGTAATCACGTATTTTCATCATTGCTCCTATGACAAACAATATACAATTAAAATGTGAGTGACAACAGTGACTGGGAATTCAGAATAGAGCAGGCTAACTAGAATATCCCTAAAATGTTGTAAATTATATTTGTCCACCCAGAATTATGATAATCACTATAGCATATTCCTGTTGTACCTATCTATTTGCTTTAGAAAAAAAAATTTACTGTCTCTGAGAACTGATACGCTTTATGAACTGGAGTTGAGATAACTAGACAAAAGCGATTTGTTGTTTAGAAGCTTGAAATGTTGCTCAATATTAAAATATTGGGTACTCAATGCATGACTTATTTTGGAAGATGGGTACTACTACTAAATTTGAGGGGTTGCAGCTAATTTTAAAAGAAAAATGGACCCACTGAAATAGGTGGTCCCTGTTTAATCCTATTAAAGATACCTTAGTTGTAGAGACTGTCAGGATTTCTGGCTGCTTGTAAGGAAGTAGGATAACCTAAGGAAGAGGTCCTCACACAAAGCACCTTACTAATGAGGCCAAACCCCACTGGGCCAGGGAGAAAGCCTGTCTGAGTTTCTCACAAGACAATATCACAAATTGGATTTTAACTCATTTATTAGGTTCAAAAAAAGGTGTTTCCTTAGAAGACTTAGAGATGATGTATAAATAGTTTGAGAGCCACTATAAATATTTTTCTTCAATGGTTACTTAATTTTTTCTGAGAAATTAACCTGCAATTTAAATTCCCCTGGAGATTTACTTTTTTCTCTCTTCTACCTAACCCTCCCACCCCATTAAATATTAACATGTTTAATATAAGTCAGTAATTCTAAGAATAAAGTCATAGTATTTTATGATATGTGAATTGTTTTCATTGTATTTTTATCAATGACAGAAATAAAACCTTCAATAAAAAAACCTGTGACAAAGATTTTTAAAACTTATTTTTTTCCCTTAGAATGCATTCTAAGCATTACATGATTCAACCTAAATGTAGCCTCAAGTCATACAATTTTCTCTACATATATGACACAATAACAAATATACAGTCTTGCACATAAGCATCAGTAATTGAAGAGACTATTCACAAGTTCCTAAAAGGTATACAGACAGACATTATTTTCTATTCCACACAGCCTTCTTACAAATTCTTAAAAAAGAACACTCTCAAAGGCCAAGCAACAACCACATTTACCTTTAACAAAAAAAAGTTCTTTTTTTTACTTACAGGGAAGGCTTTATTTCAGTTTGAAAGACTGCTTATTTGGGGGAGAAAGGCGCCAAATTATTATTTTTACTATTTTTTGTATAAGGTACAAAGGAGGTAAAGTCAAGTTCGCACTCTGGAGTTGTAACAACATCTCATCTTGGATTCGTGTGGCTTCTTGGGTGAGGTATCCCGGCTTTAGAGCTTAAAGCATTTCTCATTGTATCTATGAATAGTCACACAGCCATGATAGGACACTGGCCTGGGCATTGCAGCTACCCCTGTGATGATACTTGTTGCAGGATCATAACAGAGAATAGTGTCTGTGGCTTCTCCATTTTCCCGTCTTCCACCCAGGATATATATTTTACCATTACATACAGACATACCACAGTTTTCCTGTTTAACCAAATATATAAAAAAAAAAAAAATTAACCATTTAAGATAAGGAATTTGGTAACAAACTGCAAAGTAAATGATGCTTTAATATAGTCAAAAAATAAGGAGATAATGAGCTACACTCCCTTATCTTGTCCTGGATAATTTTGAGTGTTAAAACAGATTAAATGTTAGTAACTGGGGCCACAATGTAGAAAGTAGGGTAGGCATGGTGGATTGGTAGAAAGGTTTTAACTTAATGGAAATTAAACAAAAAATATCTTTGAAGAGCTTGGCTTGCTTCTCCATTGCAGGAAGTTTATTATAGAAAGTAGCAATTACATGACCAAGGAGTAGGAACATTATTCATTACATGGGATCACCCACAAGTTGAATGAATGAATGAAAAATTTATAACCAAATTAACAAAACAGTGTTATTACGGGCTTTCGCTGAGACATAGAAATGAAACAAAAAATATTTTATAGTTAACTTCTCTTTCATTCCTGACTAAATTTTACTCTTGAGAGTAATTTTTCAAAGGAAGAATTGACACTAAAAATTAGCTTGCTATTACATGGATCTGGTTATGTGCAGACCAAATATTCTTCCATTTACATTTCATTTTAATTTAGAAAGTTAGTGTATCTTATTATCCATATTCCACAGAAACACCAATAAAAAAGGTTTTACCACCAAGTTCAGTAAGCATTTTTACTTGACCAGATTTGTTGTATATAAATTTTGCTCTTGTAGAAAAAATCAAATATTGGTGGACTTATGTAGTAAAAGGCTACTATGTTCAGGCCTGAAAGAATTATTGAGTACTTAAAAATGCCTATATCAAGAATTTATTATACCCAAAATGACTTGGCCCATTATCATTAATGAACAACACTTTATCCAAACTACCACACTACCATGAATTGATCCAATAAGGGCCATACTATATATTTTTCATGTAAAGTACAATGAGTTCTTTCCATGAATTCTAAAAGTTATGAATATAACGAAAACAAAACATCCTTAGTTTTCAGATATAAGCTAGTCCTACTAGTGAACCTTATAGTTGTTGTGGTGATGATACTACAACAATATATAATCACATGATCTGGATATTAATGTAATTTCAGATAATACTAATCAGAATAAATGAAACAAGCAATCTTTGAAAATAACTATTTGTATTAGGAAATTATTTCTACCAGATATGGATGTAATAATTCATTTCACACTACATAAAAAACTTACTGTTTATTCACACTATGTGTTTATTTATACTATGTGAAAAACTTACTCTTCACTCAGGAGTAAGGACAGTTTTTAATGTTATTTTAAAAACCTGAAACGAAACATAATCCTAATTTTATAAAAAAAAGGAAACCTCTCCTTCATTATTTTGGATGCTTAAATGTTAGCCGGGGCCAGGTTTGAACCCGCCACCCTCGATATATGGGGCTGGCGCCCTACCCACTGAGTCACAGGCGTCTCCCTGGATGCTTTAATGTTAAAATGCCAATGATACCCCCCTACTCTACCCCCCCCCCAAAATCAGATTTTTCATTTAATTATTCTAATCTTTAATGACATTTTAAAAACCTGGTCTACTAAAAAAACAAAAACAAAAACTTCATTATTGACTTTAAAAATTACTCCCTCCCCCATTTTTTAAAAAGATGGTCCTAACAGAAGTTAAAAAGCAAAATATGTTTAAAGTAAGAATAAGAAGTGTGTGTGAAAGGTAGCGGGATCATTGCCTGCATCCTCCACACACACACAAAAAGAATAAGATGTGTGGCTTTTAGGAATTAGGCAAAGTCAAGAGGCATGGAAATACAGAAAGACAATCAGAGAACTAGGGTGGGTTCCTAGGACTGTAAAAAAAGAGTTCATTTTTTTCGTGTGTGTGTGTGTGTGTGTGTGTGTGTGTGTGTGTGTGTTTTGGCCAGGGCTGGGTTTGAACCCACTGCCTCCGGCATATGGGGCTGGCGCCCGATTCCTCTGAGCCACAGGTGCTGCCCTTTTTTTTGTTTTTGAGACAGAGTCTCAAGCTGTGGCCCTGGGTAGAGTGCTGTGACATCACAGCTCACAGCAACTTCAAATTCCTGGGCCCAAGCAATTCTCTTGCTTCAGCCTCCCAAGTAGCTGTGACTACAGGCACCGCCACAATGCCCAGCTATTTTTTGGCCTGGGCTGGATTTGAACCTGCCAGCTCTGGTGTATGTGGCTGGTGCTCTAGCCGCCTGAGCTACAGGTGCTGAGCCTGTTTTTCACCATTTAATAGTCTAAAGAGTTTTTAAAAAGCAATAGCTCTGAACTCACTCAACTGCCTATAATGAAATTAGTTCGATTTATTCTTTTGAACTGATTAGCATTAAAAAGGTGGGCCTTATAAATGGTTCAAAAATTAGCTATCAGTAATGTACACACTGGTATACTTAGTAGAATTGGCAGTAAGAATGAAGAGGGAAGAGAAGATAATCCCCCAAATCCCAGTACTAGATATGGACTTCAGTGTTTTGCATTTGCTATATTTAATAACTTCTGATCTAAGTGTTTTTTCCCTTAGGATTTCTAAACAATGACAACTGCAACCAAAAAATAGCCAGGTATTGTGAAGGGCACCTGTAGTCTCAGCTCCTTGGGAGGTGGAGGCAAGAGAATCACTTAAGCCCAAGAGCTTTAGGTTGCTGTGATCTGTGACATCACAGCGCTCTACTGAGGACAACATAGTGAAACTCTGTCTCAAAAAAAATGATTAGGGCGGCTCCTGTGGCTCAGCGAGTAGGGCACCGGCCCCATATACCGAAGGTGGCGGGTTCAAGCCTGGCCTCGGCCGAACTGCAAAACAAAAAAATAGCCGGGCGCTGTGGAGGGCGCCTGTAGTCCCAGCTACTTGGGAGGCTGAGGCAAGAGAATCGCTTAAGCCCAAGAGCTGGAGGTTGCTGTGAGCAGTGTGACGCCACGGCACTCTACCCAGGGCGATAAAGTGAGACTCTGTCTCTACAAAAAAAA
>CAUYON010025651.1:0-31940 GCA_963573935.1 Arctocebus calabarensis | reverse complement strand
TGTTTGTTTGTTTTTGCAGTTTTTTTGACTGGGGCTGGGTTTGAACCCGCCACCTCCGGCATATGAGGCCGGTGCCCTACTCACTGAGCCACAGGCGCTGAAATGTCTTCATATAATAACTAAGAAAATGCCATGAAGGCTCTGATAATCAGTTTGATGAAAATAGCTCAGGTTGTATCTGATACCAGCACATTGTGCCCCTTGATTGCACTAATGTACACAGCATGATTTAATAATAAAAACAATAAATAAATAAATAAAATAAGATAAAATCTTAATCTTAAAAAAAAAAAGAAATTCTAAAGTCCTGTTCTCCTGTCTCCTTTTATCCTGACTCTCTTTAACCTGAACTTCTCTATGTGTAAAGTCCCTGACGAATAGTAGTTGCCCACTAAGTATTTGTTAAATAATGAGATGCATGAATAGATGATAAACAATGAAGCATTATCAGGGATAGCTTTAAACTATGTACTGGATTTTAAAATCTATTTCAAATTCATTTTGGGATAGAGTATTTGAACACAAGTTTAAACGTTGCGATCTTTCAGCTTCATTATCATAACAATTTCTTTAACATCTTTGGATTTTGGTTTTCAAATCTATAAATGAGAGATACCTTTCCAGTGGATTCTTTTAATTGTTAAACAACACAAATCAAAATCAAGAGACACATTTAAATTGCAAATTTATAACTTAGAACGTTGACCACGTCTGTGTCATTTACTACAGAGACCTCGTGGTGGCATGAACACCCTCTTGTATTTTTGACTTTATTTTATTTGGGGTACTCACACTGAGGGAAAAAAAAAGGTTGTGCAAAGATCTAAGAATTGGGATATTTTCCATAAAAAATCGCATGCTTTTTAAAAAAAATACGTAATGCTTAGGAACATTTTAGACAGAAAGGGATGAAGCATACTCTTTGTCTCACTGTTGTTCTCAGGTCCATTTTTAAATTTTAATCACACTTGCTTTCTGGAGCCTTTAGAGTAACATGAAAACATTGTCTCTCTTGATCTCTTAATTGAGCTTTCAAAATGTGATCTGATTTACTCATTTGCACACTAGCCTGGCACCTGTTGATTTCTGACTTTGCAATCTCTTTTCTGTAGTAATTTTCCCACAGTGGGGACTCAATACATGTGTGCTCCGTATGAATCTGATACGATTTGAAGGGCCACAAGGAGACATATCCCTCCCATAAAATCCTACACAATGATACGATTTGAAGGGCCACAAGGAGACATATCCCTCCCATAAAATCCTACACAAACAGGTAACAGGGAATCCTGCTATAGATGCATTCTTTTAATTTAAGGTTTGATTCCCATTATATCGTGAGCATCACTAAAAAATAAGTACAGTTTTTGAAAATTTGTGTATTAATACTATCAGTAAGTTTTGAGTTTTGCATTTGATACATCACTTCTAGCGAATACCTAGAAGACTATGATGGCTTCATTTTACTTTTTAATCATCTGACTTCTATCACATTTAGATCCAGATCAAACACAATAATCAAAACATGATCTCTTTTCATCTTTCAATTCAATTTTTCTCTGTGTAGATACAATTCTCAGGCAGGCACTAAAAAGGCAAATGTCTTACCAATATATAGAATTCAACCTCCAATGAGAGGAACATGTCATTTTCCTAATAACTCATAGAATAATCATGAACATTAAAAAGTTGAATGAGTGGAAAAAGTTTAAATCAGAGTCTGGCAAATAATATGTATGTATTTGTTATTATTGTCACTCTAGCAAAATTTGTGGGCCTCCTTTGCACCGATCTGTCTGTGACCATGTATATATATCCCTGAATCAACATTACTAATAGTCAATTTCTTTCCAGTTACTGAGGAATGGAATCTGGTCCTTCAAGACGACAGAATAGGAGCAAGGGAGGATTGGGAAAAAAGGTTGCAATAGTGAAAAAGAGGAGAAAAGAAAATTATGCAGGGAAAAAATACACATATATCCTCCAACAGGGAGGGGAAAAAGTTCAAAGAATTTTGTACAATTCTTAAAAATAGCTCCCAAATGAAAGACAAATTTATTATCAAGGTGAAATGTTGACATAAATATTAATGTGTATAGACATCTATTTAAAGCACTAGTTGCAACATTGTACTTCCTTTTATGCTATTTCACTTTAAGAATGTTACCATTACATTTGCAGGTAATGAGATTTCAGGAGATTCCATTATCTTTTGGCAGCTATAATGAGATCTACATTTCTTCTCCATCTTGAATCCGGAGGAAACCAACAGTGGCATCCTGACCTATTGTGCTTATGTGGAGATAAGCGGCATCTTTTACACATGTGGATTAGTATCTTGAAAATATATATAGTGGTCACAAGAACCAGAACACATACTTCAGAGGTCTGTTTAGGTACAGAGTTATGCTATAATTCAATAATGATTTACGAAACAGAAGCAGAATCTTCCTTAACAGTGGAACCATAGTTATCATAAGCATATACTGTGTCTTATTCTTTTCTAGTTACTGGAAAAATGTACTATTTTCCATAGAATAAGTACTTGGTAGATGTATGGGCAGATTGGAAACAGTATGGCCAGAGGAAAAAATAAGAGATAATTAGATCCATTTGGACCTTGATTTAAATTGTGAAGTGGCATTATAATGGCAAACGATTGGCGCTTCGTGAATCTTGAATAATACCAGAAATTTTATTTAAATTTATTTTATCTCTTATCTTTGTGTTATTTTTTATTGTTTAAGACTGCTACTCAATTGAAACTTAGCTATTACCATTGTATTAAAATAAAAATATGTACTAACTATACACCATAAAAATATGTTTAAAAGAAGATGCTCAATACAACTGGCTGGTTGATGTGAAAGATGCAAAAATTCCCTCATTTTTAGGGGAAATCAAATAGCATCTTGTCATAGACATTAATAACTATCTCAAGGAGCATTAAGGACAGGAAATTGTGTATCATTTTCTTTTTTCTTATAAGCACCTATTATGCTCAGGATATACTTGCATGATAGGGAAATGTAGGCTGTCACAGCTTCTCTTTGATTATGAGTTATTTCATTGAAAATACTATTTCCTTCTTTCTTTTGGTCTAAAATATTTTCAAGTATGCACTTTAGGGTTATTAACATTTTAATTTTATACAAAGCGGTCAAAATTATGTTTTGTCCAAATAGAATTTTCCTCATTAATTCCTACCAAGTCAGACATGTGAACACTCATAATAAATCTTTTTACTGGGCGGCACCTGTGGCTCATAGGAGTAGGGAGCCAGCCTCATATACCAGAGGTGGTGGGTTCAAACCCAGCCCCTGCCAAAAGCTGCAAAAAATAAAATAAAATAACCCTTTTTACTAACAATTTATAAAGCCCTCTTATCTAGTGGTCTTAAGCTGAGTAACAGTTTTCATTTCCATAGCTCTTTGTAGGTCATAAAACACTTTAATGTATGTTTTCCCTGTAGCACCTGTGCCATTTCTGTGAAGTTACGTATTTAAGAGTGTGTATGGCTGGCCTCATATTCCACATTACAGATCGCTGCCGGCCATGTTCTCATGGTTACAAGAATCCATGTGTCTGTTTAAACATCTTTCACCTTGTAGTAAGACAATGATATAAGTTAGGACTCAACCGTTGATACATAAACCTGTAAGATATTTTTTTAATCATATTTTATAGTTTAGTTTTCAGCATTTGATAGCAAAACCTTACAACTTACACTTTGTCTTTCCTATTTAAGATGATTGAGCAAAGGCACTAAAATTATATTATATAGAAATTATTCATGAGGGAACATCACTCTCTGCAGTGCCTAACGCTGTTTACAAGTAGACTATCATCTTCGCATACTTCTTGTAAATATTTTTAACAATTTTGATTATTCTGTTTTTCTAGGATAAAAATGAAAGTTAGGAAGATGTGTGTGTCCATTTCCTCCAGGACATAGAGATGAAAGACTTTGCATATTTGGCAACATAAATATTGCCAGATTTTTCCTTTTCCCCCTCATTAATAAGATACTATATATATGTATTGATAAATGTACAGCAACAATATATGAGTCATATCTGAACTTCAATATTAAAATGATCAAATAGGAAAAAAGAAAAAACCTTGGAAGCTAAACTCATCTGCCATTAATAAACCCCATCTGCCATATTATGGCACATACACAAACTGCTATAGGAAGATGCCAAGACAATTTAGAATTTTCTTCTACAAGGGCCCAAGCCAGAACTAATTTCATTCAAAGGATAAATGAGCAAAGTATTCCTTTGCCAACTGACAAAATGTAATGATTCATGATTAATGGAGCCTTGTTCTTTTCTTCGAAGACCTCTTTCTTTTAGGCATGGCACTACAGTAATCAGTGCCGGAGGAAAACCTGAAACTTTAAATGAGAGGGCAGCAAATCTGATCTATATTTTATGGTTAGGATTGGCTCATTATTAGCAAAGAGAATGATTGATGATAGAAAATGCTGTCTTTGAACCTTGTAGGACAGATGCTAAAGATATTTTAAAACATTTGTGGACCCTAGATGGGATTGTGTTAAGTTTTTTTAGGAGGGAAGCTTCTACTGTTAAAATCTTTTAGCTCTAAAAATCACATCTAATTACTCAGATACTGTAAAGTTTTGTTCACTCGATCACTTGTCACTTGCTTTTTAATTATAGAATTGGAATCATTCTGATAGAATTAGCAGTCTTTTTATTATTAGATGGAGAGTAAAGTAGTAGCTTATACTGTGTATATTTTTAAAAGGCTGAAAAAAAGAATAAAAAAAGATAGAAAATAAGAAAGTTTCTCTTTTTATTCCCAATAATGAATATAAGAAAAATATGATTGAGAAAAACCTAATCAGCATCCATTTCTCACTATTCTTATTGCCCCTGATGTTCGTGCCCACAACAAGTGAGCCTGTTTCCTACTACTGTATCAGAACAAGATAATTGTTAATCCACTTGAGATTCTCCTGTAACTCTAGGCATCTGTTGACTATTGCTAGTTTTAGCCAACATAAATTACGCAAAGTAGTGGGGAGATTTTATAAACACAAGATCAATAAAAATGTGAAAATGTGTTGATCACATTTGAAAGGGTGATTACATTGGTGAATAAAAGTCATTAATATGCAATGTATGCTAACCGATCAAAAGCCACTAAAATGGCTACATTCAAATCCATCTCATGAAGTGCAATTATAAGATACAAACAAACTTTATTGTTCAGTAAAGCTCTTGGCTTAATACATTTTCATGGTTATAAAATTTTACATGGATATATTTATCTGCCTATTATGTACTTCAATGTTATCACCTTTAAAAGTCAAAGAAAATCCATGCATATATTAGAATGAATATGAAATTGACTAATTTCGACTTTTCTCACTACAAAAATGACAATTTGATTTATTCACATTGTAAAAAGACCAAAAGGATTTCTAGTTGTTTCTTCAGTATCTGCCAAAGAAGAAGACTTAGGGTATCCAACATAAAGTACTTCTGGCACAAATTGTACATTCGGTATGGTAGTCCTTATTATTTTATCATCATCAACAAAGAAATAACATAACCATTGGCAGGATTTCCAACATAAATACTAATGAAATTGATGGGAAACCTCATAGAATATTTTCCAGTGGCAATAAAGAAATGGTTACCCACACATGGAAGATTTAGATAGAAATACCTAGGGGAAGACTGAGTTGCCCCTAAGTACTACAGGGTAGTAGTTTTACTTTTGAAATTATGGTATTGATAAATTGTGGTAATATATAAAAACACTATCAGATCAGTGCTTGACACATAACAAGCTCTAAGGAAGATTTTCAAAAATACATAATTTATCAAAGGCATGCATTAAGTTACCTTTTTGTCAGGACACAGACATTTACTATGCTTTTATCTATAATAAGCTTCATGAAAATTTAAATAAAATATTTTGAAAATGAAGATGATCTCACTAGAAAAATAATAGAAAGTATTCATTCATATTAAGCTCCCTACAGAGAAACTATTTTAAAAGATTTTATGTTGAGTTGCTAGCATTGATAATTATCCTTATATTGATGTTAGGATGCATATCAGGAAAAGCTTTGTTAAAATTTATAAGTTAAAATAGACACTATTGGGAAATAAACCATGAGGCCAATTCAAATAAAATTAATACTTTCGTTGTGTCTGGGTAGTTGTGTTCTAATTCAAGGCAGGAAGTGGATAGACTCTCTTTATTCAGACTGGTAGCACAAATACAAAAAGTAAAGCACAAAAAAAATCATATTGAACTCTGTTTCCTAAAAGATTTTGATTTTGCTTCTGTGTGTTCATAATGTCTAAGTAGAGAAATTATTACTTATTACACAATCAAGCAGGGTGTTTAGAGTGCATTACAGAATAAAGTATGAATACTCGTGACTGTGTAGATGTGTTAATAAAATAGCAAAAAATATTTCCTTTTCCTTCCTCTTTCTATTGACTCAGTGACTGTCCCTATTCCTGATGACTAGCACACGTGAAAGTGTTAATTTTAAATTAGACTTTTGACATTCTTCTAATTTGCTCAATTCATTAAATACGCATACAGACTCTTACTAGCAGTTTTAAATTTGTTGTTGGGTCAAATAGTTTTAATTGTTTTATATCACATTTTCAACTGTTTGCCTTAATTTTAATGACCATGAGGGCAGAAAATGTATTTAATGTGCATATAAGAAGGGCTACCTGGTCTGATAACTATATTTTCATTATCAACTCTCTCAAGACCTATAATTCCATTTAGTGTTAAAAGCACTGCCAAAATAAATTTTAAAAAACTAAAAAGCAAATAGATTAAATTAGATTTTCAGTCTCAGGTATATTTGTTAGATGAGAATCTACTAAGCATTATATATAACTGTGAATCCCAATATTTCAAAGAGTTAATTTTGTTTTTTCCACTACAATTAGGATAAACATTGACCGTGTTGTCTAGTAAACAAATTTTCCCTTTTCTGAGTGGGCTGCCCTATTTTGTTTTTCCACATTTTTGTCTTACTCTTTCTTTTCCATAGTAAATGTAAATTAAACATGTTGGAATAATGTTGTTGATTTAATTTAATATTAGTCATCTTTTAATTTCATTAATATTTTTACCAGTATATATTTCCCTAATTTCTTCTCTGAGTAGCTAAAGGCAAAGAATCAATCAGGGATCATTCATAGCCATGATGCTCCCTTTGAAAACGCCATGTCCTTTGGTTAGATGAAGAGTTGGATAGCTGATTTATGTAGAGTCATATTATACTGTGAAAGGGGAGAAAAGCATCCAATATGTAGCCCAAGAATTTCAAGCTATGTAATTAATGATGAACTCTGTTTCCTTTAAAACCTTTCTCACCCAGAAAATGCTTCCAAAAAGTATTCTTTAATACAGCCTCCCCAGGAGCACTTCTTTCCCACAGACATCAAAAATATACAAGACTTTCCTTTACAAGAGATTCTGGGATTGGGCCTAATGCGTTCTGAAAAAGGATGGAGATTAAGGCAAAAAGAATTGCTGCAAAGAGCATGGGGGCATCTACCCGTTTAGCAAAACCTACAAGGCCTTGACACCCTTCTTCTTGCTTTTTTTTTTTTCAAACTATATGTTCTTTTTTTCTCTGTGATTTCCATCAGAAATCCCTCCTCTTTCTTGAGAATGTCCCTTTTGTTCACATGCGTGGTTGATCACATAACTGAGATCTAGGCTGAGGCCAAGTGACACAGCTACCAAGTCCGGATTTTCCAACTTTCATTTTCTACCTCCTGTTGCCAGGTCTTTGATATTTAGGGACTTGGTGAAAGAAATGAATTGCTTTTAACATTTAGTTTATTCTTCACTCTAAAATATTAAACTGGGGGGATAACTAATTGTAGATATAAAATAAAACTATAATACAGGAAGAAAAATTCAATTTGTGCAAAACCTCGTGGACAATATATGTTACTTCTTAATCTTTCAGCTACTGCTGAGTTAAGTGCTCATTTATTATGAATGTGTCACATGACAGGTTACTTATGCTAATTCCAAAAATACAAGTGAAGCCTCTTTGCAGAACTAACAGTCCTCAGGGAACACTTTGATTGTCATAATTTAATAACTGTAATTACGATGACCACTTATCATAATCAATTATCATAATTTTAATAACCAATATGTTAATTATCTTTAGTACACTGAACTTTCATTTGTTTATTTCAGCAAAATACCTTCACTACAAGCCCTTAAATGAGTTTTAGAATGTGTAAAAAGGGTTCTATATACAGCCCTGGAGAGAAGAATTGACATTTTTATTTTTAAAACTAAGCTTGTACTGAAAGACCAAGAATTCAACAAGGAGGTCATCAAAGACTGGTGTAAATAATGTTGGTATAAATTGTGCTGATCCTTTGTTTTTCTTCACTCATTTATTCAAGAGATATGTGTGGAGTACACACTGAATGTATGTATTGTGCTAAGGTGCATAGTTCATTTTTTAAAAAATAATGCCTTAGACATTGTATCAATTGAAACTAATACCACTTCCTAGTAGTCAGGGAAGATGACACTAATTACTATTTACTTCTTCAATGCAGTTCAAGTGAGGTGCACGACAATGAAGTTCAAGCTGGAAACTAGATCTTGTTCTAGGACCAGTATTGGTTTTGTTTACTTAGTAACCTTGAGAAATTATGAACATGGCCTTTCTGATTATATGTGTTCCAGTCTCCAAGAAAATTATTGTGTTTAAAAAGAAAAGTCAAAACCCCTGAAGATTTGTTAAAGAACAGACTCATCAATAAATTATCAAAACATATTAAAGTATCCTGCCACTCCAAATCTTGGTTGATATTAATAGTGATTTTCACATGCAGTGAAATGTATGCCCTTTCCTACACTCACCACATAAGCTCCTGAACATTCAGAGTTATTCAGATATTGTTCAACGATGTATCTCAATTGCTTAGATCAATAGTTATCCATATGGAAAGCACTTAACAAATATTTGTGATATAAAAGTTGAATAAATTGAGCTGTGATATATATTTTAACACCAATGTCTTTATGATAAGGTGATTTTTCTTTTCTTCAGAAACAAAAAAAGCAACAAAAAAGAAAATTCAGGATCTGAAAAAAAGTTGAATAAAGCTTATCTGTAAGCCTTGGGGTATATGGTGAGTAATGTTGGGTATTAGATTTTTATTTTCTCGATGGAACACAGTAAGAACTACTGATTCTTTTCTCTACACCAAGAAAGGTTGATAGTAAAAAAATATCATCATAACAACAATGTGTTATCATGCTAAAATAGTAAAAGCAAACCAGCTAACTATCTCCTTAAATAATTCAACAGAGAGAGGAAGCCCAATCCTCTCTCTAAATATACCAAGATAATTCCAAAGCTTATTTTAAACTATGTTGTTAAAGTCTTCCTAGTTATTTATTTTACTATTTACACAAGTAACTCAAGCAGGCTGTAGTTTATCACTCTACATGAGCCATTGTCGATTCATTGGGACTGTTGATTAAAGATAGAAAAGTAATTACAGATCAAGTCAGCGAAGAAGAATCAAAAAATTTTTTTAAATCTGTAATTTTATCATTGCCTATTTAAAAGGTTTTATACCAAACTCTAGAAAAGGAGATTGCGGTGATCAAACAGGTCAGTTTATCTTGACACTGTGTGTGTACATGTGTGTGAGCATACATGTGAGTACGTTTGCCTTTGTCTAGACATTCTTTATGTATTTGACCCATCTACTTTGGAATTTACTCTATGTTTTAAGCTGTTAGAGGGGGATATTTTTGCCTACTTTGCTCACTACATAAAGTATGTTATATTTGGTAAACAAAACGTGGAAGTTCAAAATAAATTTAACAGGACAGCTTAACTAGAAAATCTTAAAAGATACTGACAGTACAAGATTATCATTTATTTTTTACTATTCCCCCACTTTTCGTGGCCATTATTTAATTTTGTATAATCTTTCTCATTATAAAATAGCATATATTTTTGCAGTTCCCTTAGGCCCCATCTTCCTGGCTCAAATAAAATGCAAGGACTTAGATATATCAACACATCATTCTCAGAAACTTAAATGACTCTTTTAACAAAGGGTATATAAATTTTTAACAAGATATCAAGATTGCTGCTTCTTGGGAAATATTAAACTCACATATTCCAAACCTATTCTATATATGCTTAAATTAATCAATTTTTATACTCACAAATAGCCCTTGATAACATGTCTCAGAAGAACTAATGAGCCTCTAGTATCTTTTTCCATATAGCATTAATATAATAACTTTAGGATTCTGTTAATTAGATTTTAAAGCAGAAATAAAAATATAAAAACAATAACATTTTTGTACTGTAGAACTTTTCAAGCAATTCTTTGTGTATGTAAAAGATAAATAATATAACAAAAATAATAATCTCCACAGCATTATGATATAATATGATGTGTTATTCATTTTATATTTTATGTTGATTTATTAATATTTTCTTTGCTTTTGGTATTGCATGATTGAGTCCCTATTTCATACAGATATTTTCAATTTTTAGTGCCCATATCTTTGAATGAGTTCAAACTGTGACAGTAATTTTAAATTTCTACACTGGTAGACACTGGACAGGAAACACTTGATGATTTTTTAGCGGATGTCTGAAGTTCAGAGCTCTATTAGAGGGTTCATTCCTGAAAATATTCTCTAAAGAAGAAAGTAGCTATCTAAACCCTCAGTTATAAATACCCACATATGTAATAACATAATTGATTTGTGTCTTTAAATATGGAGAAAAAGGGAAAAGCAATTTTCTAAGTGACCAAAGAATGTGATGTCTGTGAAAGAGACTTCAGTAGGTATTGTTTGCTTACCATTCTCACATTCAAACTAGTATTTCAGAAAGGTTTCAAGTTGATTTTTATTAAAATGGGAGGAAAAGCCTCACGGTACTCAGAAATGTATATATACAGCTCAATTTGTAAATCCACTATGTAAATTTAGATTTATATTTTTCCCTTTTCATTCCTTCCGTTTCCTTTCTTTCTCTCTCCCTTCATCTCTTCCTCCCTCATCACTCTATCAGTCTCACATTTCCATCTGTACAGACACATATTGACCTTGATAGCTATCTATGCTAGAAGCTGAAGGAGTCAATTACGCTTACTGCTATAATGGAACTTAACAACTTCAGCCTCTTGGGAATAAATATGGGCAATAAAATCTGATATAGTTCTTTTACATGATAAAATAAACATAATATTTGAAAAGCTTTAGCTTATCATCTAGAACAAGGTCTGAAGGAAAAGCAATTCTTTTGTAATAATTTCTTCTTTTCTATTTTCCAGATGGCCTATTATGGCACCCCCTGACAAGCTATATTCCTACTTTTTCAAATCTAGGAAACTGGAGGGATTCTTGAACACTCTCTGATCCAGACCCATGGGTCAATTTAACAAGGCTCTTTATAATTCTCCATCCTTAGATCTACTGAGCATGGCTGACTTACTATATGAATGAAATATGGTTGGATCCCCCTTCCTGCTCAGTTCTCAGGCCTCACAATGCTCAGCAGGCAGTAGTCAATTTAGTAAGGTCTTATCCGTCACAACAGAAAAGATACCAGGCATTGACTTGGTGAAGGGAAGATAAATCACGAGAGGGTTACCCATTCAGGCAAAGCTGAATGACACTGACAGAGCCCTGCGTGAAAGCTCATTCTGTGTTTGCCTGTACAATATCTCATTTGTCGTGAGCTTCTCTTGCCAATGATATCGTTGGCCTCCCCTCTATGAAGCCTTCTTTCTTTATTCCCTTCAACAAGTCACCCAATTGGGTAAAATGAAAGAAACTCCAAGGAGACAATGCTGTTATGATCTGAAAATTCAAGTTCAGAAATATATTCCATCTTTGTTCTTTGCTGCAACAAAAACTAAATGTACAATGTTTGTTGTTTTATGTGGGAATGGAGGAGACAGACCTAGTAGGTGGAATTTAAAATGTTAACTGGGTCACACGGCATTATTCCATAGTCAGTCTTGAAATTTTCACTAAAATACACTTGATCACCATGCCATTCTGTTTGGAAATAAATAATATATTCTCTTATATTTCTCAGTTCTCAGAAATCCAAGAACAATTTTGGAAAATAAAACATTTTAAGAATTTCATTAATTGGTATGATTTTAATGTAAATTGATAAAATGAAGTAAGCTATCTATGTTTTTCTCTTAAATTTTCATCGCAGTGTGTTGTATCTTGAAAATTAGTTGGCTATTCCAAATCTGTGAAAGTCATGTCAAAAACCAAGTTAGTTTTGTATAGAATCATATAACTTGTCACAAAAACATTTTCACATCATGGTATAGGAAGTTTTAAAAACCAAAAGATATTGCAGGTGTTGAAGCTAAATAACACTGTAAACCTATTATTTTTCATTCCTGGTAATATTAAAAACTTAAAATGATTTAAAATAGCCAATTACTAGTCATTCTCATACTCTTGTTAGTGATGCATATAGGAAAATTGAGTCATACTGTATAAGATTTTGGCCATTTTTTCCAAGTTATTGATAAGCTGACACTAGTAATAGACTCTAAAATTCCAAAGGATAAAAGAAACTATATAGTTCATTGTTTCTATTTTTATTTTAATAATGTGACATAGTGCATAAAATACTAAGAAAATATAAGAAATACACCACTCTAAGGTAAATTTAGAAGAGTTCAAGTTTTGAGCTTACTTTAAAATTCCTATTGTATTGACAAGAATGGAAGAAAAATTTTAAAAGGAAAAAATAAAATATGCAAATTGACACTACACTTTTAATATCTCACTTGTACCTTCAAGACAAAACACTTAGCTGCTGAGTTATGTCTACTGACTTACAGTCATTTTAAGAGATATTATGTACTCCAGTTTGCAAAACATAAGTAGAATAAATACAGTAGGATCCATCTTTTCTGAATGATAGCTTCATTCTGAAACATTTCAACAATTACTAAATTTCAATATAGAAAGGATTAATGAAAGCTATTTAAAATATCAATATTATAAGAATATTGAGAATCATTATTCGTATGCTAACCCCTGAATAAATGAACTTAAAAATGGCAGACTTCCAGTAGAATCAAATAAGAAAAAATCAAAAGTTCTATCACAGTATTCATTAAAAAGAAAACCTTCTAGGATGTCCCTAATACTTTCTCTATAGAATGTTTTACACTAATCAATCTTTCTGATTTCATAGTATGCTATTTCCCAAAATGTTATAAATTTTAGTTTCAATAAATGTTATCATAATGGTATACGTTGTATTGATCTGACATATTATTCTAAGAAATGTCATATCCTGTAACATATCAAAATAGAAGCAATTGTCATAGAAAAACTACATGAAGAAAATTCACTTGCAAAGATATATCCCAAATGCTTAATGCTATGATCTTTATCTGCATGTATATTTCTATTTTAATAATTAAAATCTGGTCATTATATGACCTTTAAAGTATAAACTATGAAGTAAATCTCTCAACATGATAATTATATCCATTATTTAAAATGACCAATTATTTGAATATGATACCATATTTTTGTCTCAAAAGGCAACACAACCACTTTTCATATTTTTTTAAAAAGTTACAAAAAGTTCTCATTTGATTAAGAGAGGAATACCAAGTATTTCTAAATTTAAAGAAAGGGTATCTATAAAGTACTGGCTTTTGATGTAAGAAATAATGACATTTCAAAGGTACTACTTGCAAGTGAAATACGAGCAGACATCCTACTAGAAGTCACATTTGAAAATTGATACATAGAGATGCAAAGAGGAAGTGGAAACTTAAAGTAGAACAAAATGGTCAAATCTGGAATATATTCATGGCACTGACATAACTATGGAATAGCAGTCTTTTGTAAGGATTCTGGGTATATGTAAAATAATAGAGTGGGAATAAGTTTGGAATGCCTGTTTGCTTTAGATTTTAAAGAGCTTTAAATACTTGCTCGAAGAATTCCAACAAGTACATTTGTATTCTCAGAGGAAAATAGAAGATTGGAAAGTTTTTGAGCATGAATACGACACAATTGGATCTGAATATTTGGATAATTAATGTGACAGGTCTATACTGAATGGAAAGTGGAGAAGGGAGAGGAGATTCAGAGGCTGCACAGTGGTCAGACTAAAGATATTTAAATGCAACTGAAATAAGATGCACAAGATATATAAGAGGTGGAATCGACAGGAATTCATATCTTGTAGTAGAGAGAGGAAGGGAAATGAAGGTCTTAAAGGAAGCATAATTTGCAAACCTGGTCAAAACAGTAGCACTCAATGTACAGAATTTAATTTCAGCATCTGTGTGAAGGTCTCAGCAAACTCCCATTTCTGTGACTGGTATCATTTAGTGACCCTATCCTAGTTTCCAAATAATGCAATAAAAAAAAATCACACACACACATATATCATCTTGGACATGTACTTTTGTGGAATAAAGTATTTGATATCAATTTCTACATTCTCCTCCATACTTAAAAATAATAACACATGGCTTGAGGAATATACTAAGCTACCAAATTTGTTTGCATAGTTTTTACTAACTCCTTACAATCTCTCAGTAACTTTGCATTTTTTTCTCCATAGAAATGTATTAACAGAGTTTTAAAAAGATAAAAAGATCATTTTTTTCATGAAATCTATTTTCAGCTACAGGTTTCCCTGTGACAAAATAAAATATGTTAGAACAAATTTTAGGCAACATACGAGAAGAAGTAGATGTTCTTTCCACCAAAAAAAAAGGAACTATGTGAGATAATGCCTGTGTTCATTAGACTGATTGTGGTGATCATTTGGCAGTGTACATGTATATCAAAACATTAAGTTGTACACCTAAAATACATATGCATTTACTATTTGTTAATTATGCCTCAATATAGCTGCAGAAATGTAACACTGACTAAACAGGATTTTTCTCTAAGTATACCAGGGGAGCAAAGTCCTGTATAAGTAGTAGGGTATTATGTGTTTACTACATTCAGTATATACAGGAATTATTTGATCAAATGTATTCATTATCACAAGGGAAAAGGGTCAGTGGTAAGCCATTCACAGGACTATTTTTTTCAAAATTCATATCATAACAATCAAAGTTTAAACAAGAATTTTAAGAAAAGAAAAAGAACTTTTGAGATTTTCAAAATCATAAGAACAGGAAAATATCTAATTCTACACAGGAAATCATTTATTATAGGAATAGTGTAAATTTAGTTAAGTATATGGTAAATTTCTTTTACATTATCTTGAGTTAATCTTATAATTTCATATGCAAAATTTTACTTGCCTCGATCTTCAACCTTTGTATTATTCAGTTTTCTCTATGTCAAATTTAAGATGTACTCTATTGGTTAACATAAAGTTTTCAAACACTATTTTTACTCTCTTGGTTGCAGAGTGAATGGTTTGACTCTAACACGTGTACTGTAACACTTTGGTAATTATATATTCAGACTTGAATGATCAACATTTTGCTGCATGAAGGACATTATGGTTTTAAAAGTCCAATAACTAGGGTGGCGCCTGTGGCTCAGTGAGGGCGATGGCCCCATATACTGAAGGTGGTGGGTTTAAACCCAACCTCGGCCAAACTGCAAAAACAGAAAAATCGCTGGGTGTTGTGGTCCCAGCTACTCGGGAGACTGAGGCAAGAGAATCGCCGAAGCCCAGGAGTTGAAAGTGGCTATGAGCTGTGTGACGCCACGACACTCTACTGAGGGTAATAAAGTAAGACTCTGCCTCTACAAAAAAAAAATAGTTCAATAACTAGTTTTAGAACTAAACACATACATTTCAAAATGAATAACTAGAACCTTGGCAACTTCTTGGCTGTATTACACTCAGCATTTTAAACATGTGTTTTAACTTTTTAGAGAAATATAAAAATATAGATTAACTATTCCTATTAACTCTTAATCAAGTTACACAACATCTCAATATTGCCATATTCCCAATGTAATTACGCTTCAGAAAAACAAATTATTGAAAATATTCAAATAGTCCATTCAAGCAATGAACTGACGGGGTATTAAGAAGTAGAAGCTACATTAAAAAGTTCAAACTAAAGCCAATTGTACCCTTTTAAGTTCACAGTACAACATGATTTTATTTTACTGACTTACAGGAGTTTATACTTAAAGTTTCTGCAGTTTGCTACGTAATGGAGGTGCCATTAACATCATGGAATTCAATTGTAATACTGAAAAATTCTGTGAAATTATTAATTTTTAAAAAATGGTGGCTATGCCAGATAGTTCAAATGGCATTCAAATCAAAATGGTGAACAATTATTTTGCATGATTATTGCCACACACAAGAAATACTCTTCTTTTAACAAATGCTTGTGCCTTAAGTAGGGAAGAAAAAGTGTTTCCTATATGTAGTAAATACAGTAATGAATGAAATACATTTCTGAAACTTTCTTATTTTCCTACTTATTTTGACTCATTGAAATATGAGTTTCTTCTCAAATAAAGCGCACTATGTGAATATGATAACTAATAGATGCTGCAATTTTATGTGATCACTTTCCTATGGTGATGAAAGCAATTTTAGAGTTGATGAAGAGGTTAAATTGTGATGTCAAACCATGCCAAATTGGATTTGAAATTAAGGCCATGAATAAGTCATGAAAATGTTCCTGTGACATACTTTGAATAAGATTTTGTTGTTTTGTTCATAAGTATTTGTTTACCTTTTGTTTTTTTACCTTCTAGAGAAAAATGTTTTGCCGGGTTATCTGCTGGGCATCAAGTATGAAAGGTCTCCCCAGTGGTCCTCAGCAAGAAGAAGATTAAGTACTCACAATATTTTGTTTGGAACCAAGAGTACATGTTTAGGAAACCAAGGATGTTCATGATTACAGTTGCTTAGGATTAGGGCGCCGGACTGAATTAAATCCAGGAAGGATTTTAAATATTGCAGCACCATTTTTCTGTTTTGCTGAATAATTGGTAACACTAGATTACAAGATTTGCAAGCCCCCAAGTTGCTGTATTTTCATAAGGAAAGGTTCCTTTCATTCAAGCTTAATAAGCTTGGCCTTATCAGCTTTTCTCACATCAGCCCAAGTGTCACATTTGGGCTGGGGGAAGCTTGTTAGCAGTAATTACCAGCAGTAGGTTCTATTATTTGCCAAAGTAATTTTCACTGCTAAGTACCACCAAAACTGCCTCAAGCCTTTAATTTTTTCCCTTCCTCTTGCCTTCCTTTGCTTTCTTTTAAGTTAGTGCATTTTCCCATGATACTGCTCTCTGTGGTGTGGGACGAGGCGGAGGCGGCCGCTGGGTATCAATGTGCTCCTGAGACATGGGGTCAGGCCTAGCGAAAGGCTTTCACAAACAGAGCCTGAACTCTATTAGAGATGCAAATCCACTCTCTGAGTAAGGATTGTTTCAGCCACATAATGGGGACTGAGGAATTCCAGAGCAGCTCTCCTTTCAGCGTGGGCCCTTTGTCTGCGTCTTAGCAAATTTCAGCAGCCTGTTTAAACTCCCGCTATTGTCCCCTTGGCTTCATTGATTTCTCTGCCTGCCACCAATTCACAATGGACTGATATGAACATCTTTGTTACTGCTTTTGTACTGTATATCAGAGTAATGTTTCAGCAGATTGAGGCCTAGGAGGAAGAATTAAACCTGTACTACATAGAGCATGATGAATTGCGGGATTTACATATCATTTCGAGACTTTGGGGACAGGGCTTGGTGCTTAATGCTGTTGTGTCTCAAAGGATGTTGTCCGAAGACAGAGTGACAGAAAAGGAAGTGATTTAGATAGTCCCTGACAGCTTAATACACAAAATTTGGGACAAATTGTGGAACTTCACAGGCATCTTATCATTTTCCTATACATCATCTCTTAGTTTGGTCCACATGAAGGAACTTGGTGTGATAATCTCATTTTACTATTGCAGAACCTACAGAAATAGAATGTAGAACATTGTTATTTCAGATACCGTTATTTTCAGCTGACAAAGTCTTCCCACTAGTTGAGAGCTTCTTCCTAGAAGTGAGATTTTCAATGTTAACCTTAGTAATCATTTCTAAAACATATCACCATCCTATTTGTGAAGCCAAGAGATCCTTACCTGGTGTTGAGGTTTTTCTAAGGATGTATTTTTAAAGATAATTGAAGTAATCTATTAACTATGAAAGGTTTCCTTCTAATATTGAAAGATTATCATGAAGTCAGTATTATGACAATAAATGTTTAGTAACTGGTTACCCCAGAGGGAAACAAAACTATGTTGCTTTCTGATTTCATTTTGCTCATACTTCTACCATGGCCAACTTCAGCCTGCTAGTCCGTGCCCACTGGATGTGGACCTGGGAAAGGAACATACCAGCCTGGCTTCTGTGAGGCTAACTAGCCAGCTCAAGCACAAACTGAGCATATCTGATTGCATTTTGCAATACAGGGTGACCATGAAGTTGCTCACTATTTTAAATTGCACATGAACTTTATAGCCACCTTGGATTTTGTTATTCAACAGCAGCCTTCTCAAAGATCTTATAACATTGGCAAACAAAATTATAGAAATGCATAGACAGGCAAATGATGGTGCTTAAAATAATGATAGTGGTTTGTCAAATAAGAAACATCACTTTTATGGTTAGCATAATTTATGTATAAACTATTTTTCCCCTTTATTTATTTATGTTTAACCAGTGTCTCTCAGCTCTATATTTTATGTGATCGGCATCAAAATGAACGGGTACGAATGAACCTGAATAGACTCATTCTATATGCTTCAAGTTTCCAAGAAGCAGATAGTTGAGACAGAAGGACTTTTTTTCCCACTTATTGGTGGAAAAAAGAAGAATCATTCATTGATAATGATAAATATACTTACAGAATAACATGTTATAACTTCTATTAATGTGCACATTAAGATAAGACCCCTTATGAATATTTATGTGTAAAAAGAAGGAGATTAAGAAAAATAGTTTTTATAAACATGCTGTTTTATATGCCAAAAATCATTGAATTGTCTATAATTCTCTGAACACACAGTGCAGTTTTGTACTTGCATACCATCGCATTTGTTGTTCTCCATGTGTTGAGTGCCCTTTATCACACTTATAAATTCTTCAGTGGGCTGTCACCTTCCTTATATATAAGCCTATTTGGATATACACATCTTTCTCTCCTATTAGTTGGTGAGGTTTAAGGGAAGACCAATGTGCTATTGAGCTTTCTATCACCAAACGATAGCAAACAGCGTGTCTCAACATGTAGTGGCTGAAATGAAATGAACTGAATTACAAAGCATTGGCCACTTTTTCCTATCTGTGCCTTACTCTTTTTTTTTATGTATTTTTTATGTATTCTTGGTTTATATTTGCAATTTTAGTATTTGAAAGGTTCCTAGTAATTCACAGTCAAAGTGATATTTCTGAATAAGTCATCTGGATGATATTTTTATCATCTGTATTTCTAATTTTCTCAATTTCAATTTTTTGTGACATGGTATATTAATTTCATTTGAGACTTATAAAAGCAATTTTCCTAACTTTTTCAAATTGTATCTTTGATCATGTATTTTATTGAGGATCAAGATATGAATCCTTTGAAATTCAATGTTTATATACTTCTGAATATTTTCAACAGTTTAAAAAATATAACAACCCATCATATTTTTGTCACTTTTGGCTTGTTTCAAGATTTCTTTTTTTTTTTAATACATGTATTTTATTATTCTTCATTACATTATTTTCCCCCCTCCCACCCCCCAGTGGGAAGACAGAATTTATTTACAGAGAAGAATACAGAAAACACTAAAGCTCCTGGTAAAGGGAGAGAATTCAAGTGGGGAGAGAGAAGCTCTCTCCGTTTCTTTCCTGGTCTTTCCCCGTCTCCTCCTTTAGGCCTTTAGTCTCAGGTTATATATAGGTGTATGGGTTCCTTGGCCAGGAAACAAATGAATACAGTCCCTTCCACCGGGGGCAAGGTGAATGAATGTATCAATGCATTCATGGAATTGAGGTCTAGGAAATTCACAAGAAATTGACCTAGGCATAGGAAGTGGGGGTTCCACATTTAGTCCCAAGTACAAAGTGAAGGAGACACCAAGGCACAGGTGTCTCCTCGGCAGTTGTCCAGACTTTCTGGCTATTGGAGCCTCCGGTGGGGGTTGGAGGTCCCCCTCATTGCCTGTCATCCAGCCTGCTGGCTCTTCAGCTGGCTGCCACAGCACCAACACCGCCAAGGAGGAGGCGGCAGGTCCACCAGCTCTGCTGAGCTGGCTAGGGTGCCAAATGTCCTGCATCAATTCTCCCTCTCTGAGTAGAAACTCTAACTGCTGTTAGGGAAAAGGGGCAAAGACTCGATCTAACTTCTTCCTGCTGAATGAGGTGATGATAGAAGGGGACAGTTAGGGTTTCTCTGGAGGAAGAATGATACGGGGGTTCATGGATTGGAACCATCTTTATTGCGTTTGGCTTGATGACATTTCTGGAAAACATAAATCTGATTAGTGTAATCAGTAATAGGCAAAGGTAGAACAGCGTCAGGTCAGAAGCACTTAATCAGTGATGATAAATATTAGGATTTTTCTTGCTGTTTCCTAAATAATAACTTCAAACTTTCCTTTGGCTCACAAGTGTAGGTGGCTGTGGTTGGCTGTCTTCATTGCCTGCCTCCGTAGAAGATGGAGGGTTCCAGGATTTTACTCATGAATGATGTATGCAGGAATCAACTCCTATAACTTTAACAGTAGAAGAAGACAAGATAACAGGAAAGGGGACTTCCCAAGTTGGGGTCAGGGAAGGTGAATTAGAGGGAAGAGTTTTGATCATATCTAGATCTCCAGGAGGGAAAAGTTCCTGTTTTAGTTAGTTTAGTTTAGTTACTATGTCCCTCCCCAAAAGGGGAGCAGGACTTTCAGGGATGATTAGGGAGGCATGAGAGAACAGCAAGTCATCCCAATTGCAACTTAGAGGCTGGGAGAAAAATTTGGTAACTGTCTGTCCAGAAACCCCCTGTATAATTATGGATTTGGGAGATAAAAGACCAGGATTAGAGAGAAGTACAGAAAAGGCTGCTCCGGTGTCCAAAAGAAATTTTCTCTCCTGGTGCTCCACTATAAGGCAAACCTGGGGCTCTTGAGGGGTGATGACACAAGCTGGAGCCAGGAAAATTTGCCCTGGGCACTCTCAGTCCAGTTTGGGCTCCGATGGGGTCACTGTCCCAGGAGGCCTTTGCCTCTGGGGACAGACCACCCTCCAGTGGTCACCCTTGTATTCTGGACAGGGGCCAAAGTGGCTTGCCCAGCCAGTGGTGCTACTGGGGGCAGTCTTCTCTGAAGTGGCCAGTCTGACCACAGTGGAAGCACTTGTAACACTTTCTTTTCTTTTTTTTATTCTAACCATCCTACTGGTTGTGAAACCGTGGCTTACTGATTTACCTCTCCCTGATGCTGGATGGTGTTGAGTATCTTCTCGTGTACTTTCTGGCCATTTGTTTATATTCTTTGGGTCTACTCAAGCCCTTTGTCCACTTTTTAATTAGACTATTTATCATTTTATTGTTGATTTATAAGAATCGTTTATATATTCTAGATATGAGTATCTTATCAGACAAGTGATTTGCAAGTATTTTCTAATATTCTTTAGGTTGTCTTTTTACTTTCTTAATGGTCTAATTTACAACATGAAAGTTACTAATTTTGATGAAGTCCAGTTTAGCTATTTTTTGGTGTCAGAGCTAAGATAATATTGCCTAACCCAAGGTCACAAAGATTTACTCTCATGTTTCCTTCTAAGCATCTTAAGGTTTTTAGCTTTAAGTCTGTGATCCATTTTGTGTTAATTTTTGTTAAATTTTGAGGAAGAGTTCAAACTTCATTTTTTCACATGTGGATATCTGGTTATCAAAGAATAAACTATTGTTTCCTACATTGAAATGTCATAGCACTCTTTTTATCATTTCTTTTTAACTAAGCTGTATTAGAGACATATCTTTTCTATCCTTTTTATAATTCACATAATGCTCTGTTGATTTGTTCACAGCCCAGCAGACCTGGTTATCCTAGCCCGAGGTCCAGTGAAGGATTTTATCCCAGCCCACAGCACATGGTACAGACCAATCATTACCAGGTACACCAGTTGTGACAGAAACAAAATGTGTTATTTGAGTCTTCACCTTTTGGGGGGTAGAGAAGTACATTGTATATATTTCTTTATTATTATTACTATTATTTATGTACTTATGAGTATGATTTGGCTAGCAGAAAGGCAAGAAAGTTGTTGCTCTGATTGCTGTCTGAGTGAGTGTTGTCTTAACACCCGGTGTAGGAGGCATTCGTTACTTACTTAGTCTTAAAATAGGTGGTTCAGGGGCCCCCAGCAGCTCTTAACCCTTTCTCATCTACCTGCTGTTTAATAATAAAGGGTAGGGTGAATCCAATAGACACACACTATGCACAGGTGGTACTGAACTGGGCAATTTTTCTGGAAGGCAAGAGTTAAATTCAAATTCAAATAAAATAAAATTCTGCTTACCAGAATCCAAATGAAATGCCACTATGAACAAATATGGAAACAGTGTGAGATTGACAGACAAATATCTGTACAAACTAGAAAAGATTATCCTTGAAAGAAAAGGACCCAACGCAAGCAAATAATTCTGTTTGCCTTTATTTTTGAGACAATGGTATTGGTTTTTATTGAGGTATAGTTCACTTACAGTGAAATGCGCAGGTCTTCTTTTTGACTAGAGTACACACCAGTGTATTGCATCCCCATATCAGGATGGAGAATGTTTCTGTAACCCCTGGAAGTTTCCTTGTGCCCTTTCCCACCAGTTGCCAACTGCCCCAGCCTAGTCACTCTTACAATTCCTAGTGCCAGAGATTCTTTATGCCTATTCTAGAATTTTTTATTTTTAGACAGAATCTCAAACTGTCCCCCTAGGTAGAATGCTGTGGGGTCACAGCTCACAGCAACCTCAGACTCTTGGCCTTAAGCGATTCTCTTGCCTCATCTTCCCAAGTAGTTGGGACTACAGGACCCCGCCACAACATCCGGCTATTTTTGTTGTTGTTGTTGTTGTTGCAGTTGTCATTGTTGTTTAGCAGGCCTGGGCCGGGTTCGCATCCGTCACCCCTGGTGTATGTGGCTAGCGCCCTACCCACCAAGCTACAGGCACTGCCCTAGATTCTTTCTTTTAATACAAGAGTCTCACTCTGTTGTCTTTGGTAGAGTGCCGTGGCGTTATAGCTCACAGCAACCTCAAACTCTTTGGCTCAAGTGATCCTCCTGCCTCAGCCTGGCAAGTAGCAGAGACTACAGGCACCTGCCACAATGCCTGTCTGGTTTTTCTATTTTCTTTTAGTAGAGACAGTGTCCCACTCTTGCTCAGTCTTGTCTTGAGTTCCTGAGCTCAAGTAATTCACCTACCTCGGCCTCCCAGAGTACTAGGATTACAGGTGTGAGCCACCACACCTTGCCTTAGAATTTTATATAAATGGAATCATGTAGTATGTGCTTTTTTGTTTTCAGCTTTTTTTACTCACTGTAATGTCTATGAGAGTCAGAATCCTACTATGAAAGGGCCAGAACTTTCCTTCTCCCTTCACAGAGTTTTTGAGAGCAGGGTTTAAATTAAGGCCTTTTTTTTGTCTCGATGCCTGTTGCTCAAGTGGCTAAGGCGCCAGCCACATAACACCTGAGCTGACAAGTTCAAATCCAGCCCGGGCCCGCCAAACAACAATGACAGCTGCCACCAAAAAATAGCCTGGCATTGTGGCGGGCGCCTATAGTCCCAGCTATTTGGAAGGAGGCAGAGACAGGAGACTTGCTTGAGCCTCCTTGAATTGGAGGTTGCTGTCAGTTGTGATGCCGTGGCACTCTATCCAGGGTGACAGCTTGAGGCTCTGTCTCAAAAAAGTAAATAATTAATTAATTAAGGCCTTTTTGGGTCAATGTGGGCAAAAATTCTTAACTGTCGATACAAGGGTAACGAAGAATGCAGGCCCTGTGTGTTGTTAGAGGCAGGGGTTAGAGAGGATTAGAGAGATCATAGCTGTAATAGTGAAACTGAGTAAATTTCAGGCTCTTTCTCTATTGCCTTCAGATTCTAATACAGTCATTCCAAAGTGGAGCCCCAGAATATCACATTGTCAGCAAGTAGTCCCAGTGGTTCTGGGGAAATGACTCAGTGACTCACTTGCCTGGAGGAAAGGAAGTGAATTGTTTGAGGTCTCAGGTCATCTGTTTATTCAGCAGGATGTCAGTGAATGTCCCTTCACTCTCTGCCCAGCAAAGTTTCAGGAGATGGGAATGTATAGATGAATAAGGGACTTCTTTGCTCGTGGGAGGCACTCACGGGGCCCTTCCATCTTGGTCAGTCTAGATTACCAACTCTATACTTGAAGGAGCCAGAACCCTGACCCAAGGCAATGGTCAGAGCAGCCAAAGGTGTGTCACAGCCTAAGGAGAGAAGACCCATACCTCTAATGGCTGAGACACCCCTGAGCAGGATTGGTTACTGGCAGTATTTAGAGAAACGTGGCAGCACCTACTGAATGAGAGCCTGTTCAGAGTCCTCTTTGTGTCCCTGGAGGCTGACATGGAGTCCTCACCGTGTGAGTTGGGGCTCCAGGACAGCTGTCTGCTTCCACTGTGGGGATTTCTCTCTGAGTGCCTAGAACAGTGTGTAGAAATGAGTTAATAAGGAATAAAGTAAAACACCCTTTTTTTTTTTTCATTAAACATCTGTATAATTAACCTCCCAAGCACAAATTTTCCTGTCTTGTAAATGCGATCAGCTATAGGACATTTCCTGGAACCATTTCACATTCCTTTTATAGACTAAGGTGCCCTTTCACACAGTTGGTGTTATGTAGAAACTGGCTTAGACCATTAGAAATCTCTTTGTTTTGAAAATTCCTAAAAGTTTTGTAGCAGTAATGCATCCCTTTCCCCACAAAATAGTATTGATACAGCATTTTGTATTTAGTAGTTTTTTTGGTTGTTGTTTCTTTGTTTATTTGAGATAGAGTCTCACAATGTTGCCCTCACCCTAGGTAGAGTGCTGTGGCATCACAGCTCATAGCAACCTCAAACTCATAGGCTCAAGCGATTCTCTTACCTCAGCCTCCCAAGTAGCTGGAACTGCAGGCACCTGCCATAACGTCTGACTATTTTTTTTTTTTTTTAATTGTACTTGGCGTTGTTTAGTAGGCCCAGGCTAGGTTCAAACCCACCAACCCCCCGTATGTGGCTGGGACCATAACCACTGAGCTATGGGCACTACGCCTTAGTAGTTTTTTTATTACTAAGATATCCATTTAAATAAAGAGTGAGAACTAGCTGTATATCTTACTTGAAAATTAATTGATTTCATGTTGTCCATATGGAACTTTGACATAAATTAATGTCTAGAAATCTAATAAATGCATAAAACCCTTGTTGAAGAGTGTTGATATTTGGAAATAATGAATTCGGCTGTGTTTTGTCCCATTAAAAATTAACGAACAACCTCAGCCTTTACAATACTAACCTAATGAGCTATGGAACAAATACTGATTCTGTTCTTTTCTCATGGTTAAGAGAAGGAACCACATAAAGAAACTTCTTATTTTCCCTCTACTTTTGAAAATCTTCTTCATATCCAACCAAGTGTATACTCTTTGTCATCCATCGTCAGAACTTGGAAGTGTGACTTCTCCTACCATTGGCCCTTCACTCATTAGAAGACTGACATTTGGAGTTCTCTGTGGGGTTTCATTTTATTTTTCTGGGGTGGTGGGTTGGGCAAGAAAGGGGAGTTCTGGAGCAGAGCGTGGCTCAGCCACTTTTGCATGCAGGGATAATCTGCTCTCAGCATCTTGGTAAGTGAAAATTCAAAAGTAAAGAAGTTCTTATTTCCTAGTCTATATTTGAATTAGTTGTCTAATGCATCCATAATAAATTGACTTTCTTTTTTTTTTTGTACAGACAGAGTATCTATCACTTTCTCACCCTTGGTAGAGTGCAGTGGCGTCACAGCTCACAGCAATCTCCAACTCCTGGACTTAAGCGATTCTCTTGCCTCAGCCTCCCAAGTAGCTGGGACTACAGGCACCCGCCACTACACCCAGCTATTTTTTTTGTTGCAGTTCGGCTAGGGCTGAGTGTGAACCCGCCACCCTCAGTATATGGGGCCGGTGCCTCACTGACTGAGCCACAGGCGCTGCCCCAAATTTCCTTTCTTGAGGCTTTAGTTAAGAATCCATTTCCTCCTGTGGCTCAAAGGAGTAGGGCCCGGCCCCATACTGGAGGTGGTGGGTTCAAACCCAGCCCCAGCCAAAAAAAAAAAAAAAAAAAAAAAATGAAGCCATTTCCTTGCCTTACCAGCTTCTAGGCCACCAGCACCCCTTGGTTGATGGTCTCTACTCCATGTTCAGAGCCATGTGTTAGGTGTCTCTGGCCATTCTTCAGGGGTCGCATCTCCCTCTCCGTGCTCCTCTGTCTCCCTCTTGCACTTTTGAGGAACTTGTGATTACTCTGAACTCAGATAATCAAGGATAATCTCTCCATCTTGGGGTCCTTAATTTAGAGTCACATTTGCAAAGTCTCTTTTACCTTGTAAAGGAACATAGTCACATGTTCAAGGGATTAGAATGTGGGCATTTTGGGGAGGCCCATTATTCTGCCAACCACAACATTCTCTGTAATTTGAGTTCCATTCTTCCATGTTTAAAACAGAACCGTGTAGAAGCGAAGCTATGGCAGAACATTCTGTTGCCTCCTAACTCATTTACAGGTCTCTGGCTACTCTGGTTCACATGGAATCACAGCCATGGCTGGCAGCATCTACCCAGGTCAGGCATCTCTTTTGGACCAAACAGATTCATGGAATCACAGACCTCAGGAGATATCAATGTGGCAGCCCAACCTGGAGGTAAATTGGTGTTCTTGCGCTTCAGTTTAACACGTGGCTTATGTTATTTAGAAACTGCCTTAGATCATTTGAAACCTCTGTTGTGAAGATTCCTAAGTTTTCTAGCAGTAATGCATCCCTTTCCCCCAAAATAGTGGTGATACATCATTTTGTATTTAGTCAGTATCTTTTATTTCTAAAACTCAATATTTTTTTATTTTGATGACTCAATTCTTAGATCCAGACACTCCATGTATGCATATGCTTTCTGGCTTTGTGAATTTTTTTTAACTCAAAAAAAAAAAAAGATAAGGCCCGGCGCCTGTGGCTCAACGGGCTAAGGCGCCAGCCACGTACACCTGAGCTGGTAGGTTCAAATCCAGCCCGGACCCGCCAAACAACAATGATGGCTGTAACCAAAAAATGGCCGAGCACTGTGACGGGCGCCTGTAGTCCCAGCTACTTGGGAGGCGGAGGCAGGAGACTCGCTTGAGCCCAGGAATTGGAGGTAACTGTGAGCTGTGATGCTATAGCACTCTATCCAGGGTGACAGCTTGAGGCTCTGTTTCAAAAAAAAAAAAAAAAGAACCAAGGAGAAATGTTGCTGTCATTATTCCATTCATTGGAAAGGCAAATCCCTAAATTGAGTGTAATTAGCATATATATGAAGCCAAGGGAGAAATAGGAAGATCAAGCCTTCAGTTCTGTGGACCATGTTGATTTTTACTAACTTATCCTGATAAAACCAAGAACTGCTTCTACAGTATTAGAAATTGTTTATTTGCCTCAAAGAGCATCTACAGTTTTCTGCTATTCATGTTCTTAACTTTGGAGCAAACATGTTTAATACTGTGTAATATCATAATATGTGTCATATTTGAATCTTCTGTTTTACTTCCAATTCGTTGTGGAGGTTTTTTTGTTTGTTTTTTTCGTGAGGAGTCTCCCTTTGTCACCAGCCTGGAATGCAGTGGCCTCCGTAGTTCCCTGGACCCTCAGCTCCTATACTGAAGCAGTCTTCCCATCTGAGCTTCCCTTATAGCTGGGACCAAAGATGTGACCCATCATGCCTGGCAGTTACTTTTATTTTTTGTAGAGACAGAGTCCTGCTGTGTTGTATAGGTCTAGAACTCCTGGGCTTGAGTGATCCTCCTGCCTCAACTTCCCAAAGTGCTGGGACTACGGGCATGAGCTACTGTCCCCAACCCCAAATTGTCTCCTTTTTTACTGTCATTGACAGCATATTCTTTGCACATATCTTGTATTATTTCTTTAGAATAGACCGCCCCATAAGTGAATCTATGAATTAAGCAATTTAACCTTTTTAACCATGTTGGACACACATGAAACTACAGCCTCCAGGAAAGCTACTCCCACAAGCTCATTATGGAGACTGTGTTCACCACCTTTGCTCAACTGTTTTGAAAGACACATAAAACAATGTAAGAGCTTTTGAATAGACTTTGGGGACTGGACATGGTATTTTCTCCCCCTTTTCCAGGACTCCACAGCATTGGACCTGCGAGGGATCGGCCAGGTGCTGCCGACTCACTTGATGGAAGAACGGCTGATCCGGCAACAGCAGGAAATGGAAGAAGATCAGCGCTGGCTGGAGAAAGAGGAGCGGTTTCTGGTAACTGCGTTTCAGAATGGATTCTTCCACATTTTAAAACTTCTTAGAATCATCCTTTCCAAAGTATGAGAGTTAGTTTAGTGTCTGGTCCCTAAAACTTGTAAGAGTGCGTTTTTACTTTTTCTTGATTATTTTTTAGGGTTAAATGTCTAAGATTTTAGTAGTGGCATTATGGATGGGCCCAGAGATGTGAGCATCTCTTTGGTTGTTGCATTTCTACATTGTTTACACAAAAACAACTCCCACTTAAGTGTGAGCGTTCACATGAAAGGGCTGCATCTCCCCAGACTCACCTTCCTGGCTTTCCTGACATGTGCACTGGATGTGTCTGGACTTACAGATGGCAGACGTAGTCATTCAGGCAACCTTTGTCAACAACCCTCTTGAGAAGCCTCTGGGGGACAGAAAGGAAATGATGGGACAGAGCAGTCTCTCTGTGTTACTTCACACAAACATCCTTTTGGACTCAAGGCCCCTGCTGCCAAGCACTGCTGTGCCATCAGCCGCAGCACTGGGACCTGTGAAAGCCTACTCCCTATCCTTCTTGAACCCTGAATAGCTATTTCAGTGTTCCTGAAGTAGCCTGGAAAGAAATGTGGTTTGAGAGGAGTCAGAATTCATATTCTTTCCACAAAATCTCAAGCCACTGACTTTACCTGGTCCCTGTGCTGTGATTCAGTAAACATTCACTGGATGCTAACTTTGTGCTAAGTTTCAAACAGACTAGATACCAAGGAGGATAGGTTACAATCTCTGTTCTTAAATTGCTTAAAGTCTTTTAGGCACAGAAGCATTTAAATCAACAAGTAATGGTATTACGCAAGATGGTGGTTTCAGACTAAGTCTGCAGAATCAATAATCATGTAAAAGTCACACTCGATACAGGATGAGTTGGGGCTGGCCTTAGCAAGCTGCAATCTCAGTGCATCTATGGGAACTTGGAAGTAGGTCACACAGGAAGGAGCTCTTTCTTGCCTATTTTTTGTTTAGGCCTCATGTCAGTATGTATCATATTCAGGTCACTGACAGAACTCATGCCCTCACTTAGCACACATCCTTCATAGTGACTAAGTAACAGTGTTGTGACGCACACACAAGGTGTTCCAGTCACTGTCCTGTTTGTCTTCTCATACTGGCAGTCATCGGGTCTTCACCGCCACCCTGTGAAGAAAGCACAGGTCCAGAATCCTTTGTCTGAAACCCTTGAGGACATGTGTGTTTCATTTTCTCTAGAAAGATGATGTGCACAGTATATGTTACATGAGACTCCAGTAGCATCCTAGAGTAAAAACCACAAATATTTCTGTAGCAAAATATAAATATTCACATTAATAGGCAAATGCAGACTATAAAATGTCTCATATCAATTCAAATCAGGTTTTACTAACATATTCAAAGACTTTACAAATGAGGGTGAAGGAATGTGGACCCCATTCGTTTGTCATCTACATCTGTAAAACAAAGAAATAGAGAACCAGAGAGAAGTGAGCACAGGCCACCAGGTTACACAGCAGGGCAGTGTCAGGTCTAGAATTCAGAGAGTTTTAACATTAGCTAGACTTTTCAACATATATACAGTAAGATTACATGAAACATTGGTAGTCATTGTTAGTCATTTACCTTTGGAACAAAAGTTTTATGTTTTTTTGAGACAGAGTCTCACTTTTGTCACCTTCCACAGAGTGCCATGGCATCATAGCTCACAGCAAATGCAAACTCTTGGGCTCAAGCAATCCTCTTGCCTTAGCCTCCCAAGTATAGGTGCCCAACGTAGTACCTGCTATTTTTTAAAGACCGGGTCTCGCTCTTGCTCAGGATGGTCTTGAACTCCTGAGCTTAAGTGATCCACCTGCCTCAGCCTCCCAGAGTGCTGGGATTACGGATGTAAGCCCCCTTTACTATGCTTTCAGTGTTTAAATTTAATCCCAGCACTTGGGAGGCCGAGGTGAGTGGATTGCTTGAGCTCAGGACTTCAAGACCAGACTGAGCAAGAGTGAGACCTCCATCGCTAGAAAGTAGCCAGATGTTATGACAGGCACCTATAGGGAGGCTGAGGCAAGAGAGTTGTTTTTTGGTTTTTTTTTTTTTTTTTTTGCAGTTTTTGGCTAGTGTTGGGTTTGAACCCACCACCTCTAGTATATGGGGCTGTCACCCTACTCACTGACCCACAGGCACCGCCCAAGAGAATCACTTAAACCTAAGAGTTTGAGGTTGCTGTGAGCTATGGTGCCACAGCATTCTACTAATAGTGACAAAGTGAGACTTTGTCTCAATAAAAATAAATAAATTAGTTTAAATTTAATAAGTTTAATTGCTTTGGTTTAAAGCAGATCTTGAGCTGTTAGGGCAAGTTGCAAAATATGGTTATTATTTACTGCTAATAATCTAGTTATTGTATCTGTTGTAAGAATATGCCTACTCGGCAGCGGCGCCCATAGCTCAGTGGGTAGGGAGACAGCCACAGCCTGAACCCCAGACTGGTGGGTTCAAAACCGGTCGGGCCAGCTAAAACAATAATGGCAACTGCAACAAAAAAATATCTGGGCATTGTGGCGGGTACCTGTGGTCCCAGCTACTTGGGAGGCTGAGGCAAGAGAATCATTTAAGCCCAAGAGTTTGAAGTTGCTATGAGCTGTGAAGCCAGGATTCTCTTCCGAGGGCAACATAGTAAGATTCTGTCTTAAAAAAATAAAAAGAATGGCTCGGCACCCATAGCACAGTGCTTACAGCGCCAGCCACATACACCGAAGATAACGGGTTCGAACCCAGCATAGGCCAGCTAAACAACAGCAACAAAAAATAGCTGGGCATTGTGGCAAGCGCCTGTAGTCCCAGCTACTTCGGAGGCTGAGGCAAGAGAATCGCTTAAGTCCAACAGTTGGAGATTGCTGTGAGCTGTGACGCTACAGCACTCTACTGAGGGCAACATAGACTCTTGTCTAAAAAAAACAAAAAAAAGAAGAATATGGGTTCTGTTTCCTGGCCCTCTATTTTATTTATTTTCTTTTTTATTAAATCATAGCTGTGTACATGAGTGTAATTATGGGGTACAATGTGCTGGTTTCATATACAATCTGAAATATTTTCATCAAACTGGTTAACATAGCCTTCATGGCATTTTCTTAGTTATTCTGTTAAGACATTTATATTCTGCATTTATTAAGCTTCACCTATACCCTTCTAAGATGCACCGTAGGTGTGATCCCACCAATTACCCTCCCTCCACCCATCCTTCCCCTCCCCTCCCTTGCCCCTTTCCCCATATTCTTATGTTATAATTGGGTTATAGCCTTCATATGAAAACTATAGATTCGTCTCATAGTAGGGCAGAGTACATTGGATTCTTTTTCTTCCATTCTTGAGATACTTTGCTAAGAA
>CAUYON010025650.1:0-35002 GCA_963573935.1 Arctocebus calabarensis | reverse complement strand
CCAGCCACGTACAACTGAGCTGGCAGGTTCGAATCCAGCCTGGGCCCACCAAACAACAATGACGGCTGCAACCAAAAAATGGCTGGGCATTGTGGCGGGCGCCTGTAGTCCCAGCTACTTGGGAGGCGGAGGCAGGAGACTCGCTTCAGCCCAGGAATTGGAGGTTGCTGTGAGCTGTGATGCGACGGCACTCTATCCAGGGTGACAGCTTGAGGCTCTGTCTCAAAAAAATTAAAATAAATAAATAAAAAGGACATAACTGTTTTTTATAAAAATTCACTTTTGGGTGGTACCTGTGGCTCAAAGGAGTAGGGTGCCGGCCCAATATGCCGGAGGTGGAGGGTTCAAACCCAGCCTCTGCCAAAAACTGCAAAAAACAAAAGAAAGCCAAACAAAACTCACTTTTGAGCTCTTAATATAATTAATCTACTCCCTTGATAACCACATTAATCCATTTATGAAGGCAGAGCCCTTATGATCTAATCACCCATTGGGGATTAAGTTTCCAACAAACGAACTTTGAGGAACATAGTCAAACCATAGCAGAATTGAAAGGCTACTAGCTGTTGCCAAGATTGATAACCAGTTAGAAAACTATTGTATGTCAGGGTATAAGTGTGTAGAAATAAAGAGCTCAGTAGAGAAAAATAGCTCTTCTGAGGCTTACTATCAATTTTTTCTTGTGCTTGTATTTAGCCAGGTGAAAATTGTCAGGCAAAATAGAGTCATTGGAATTCTTATGTGTGGTATTCATCTTGGAAAAAAAGTATATATATATATTTTTTGTAGAGACAGTCTCACTTTATCCCCCTGGGTAGAGTGCCATGGCGTCCCGCAGCTCACAGCAACCTCCAACTCCTGGGCTTAGGCGATTTGCCCACCATAACGCCCGGCTATTTTTCTGATTTTGCAGTTCGGCTGAGGCTGGGTTCGAATCTGCCACATTCAGCATAGGGGGCTGGCACCCTACTCAATGAGCTACAGGTGCTGCCAAAAAAAAGCATTTCTAAGATTGTCTCCCATTCCTTATGAGTAAGGGTCGTAAAAACATTTTTCAAATCACTTAAGACCTATTTGCCTGGTTTTACATATTCATTTGCTCTCTGGGAGTAAACAAATGGGAAATTTAGGGTATCATACTTATTAAAATTATTTTGGTGAAATTTTGTACCAACTGAAGAAATGACTGCTATAATAAAAAATTATCTGAAATGAAACCAACAACTTATAGCTGTCTAATCTTCAATAAACCAAACAGGAGTGTTCACCGGGGGAAAAACTCCTTATTCAATAAATGGTGCTGGGAGAATTGGATATCCGTATATAAAAGACTGAAACTGGATGTGCAGCTTTCTCCCCTCACAAAGATTGATTTGAGATGGATTAAGTATCTTTTCTGACCACAATGGCAAGAAACTATAAATCAGTAACAGGAGGAAAATTAGAAAATTGACAAATATGTGAAAATTAACAAACTTCTGAACAACCAATGATTCAAGAAGAAATAAAAAAGGAAAACAAAAGGTATCTGGAGACAAATGAAAATAGAAGCACAACATGCTAAAATCTAAGGGATGTAGCAAAAGCAGTTTTAAAAAGGAAGTTTGAGAAAACAATAAGATGTCAAATAAACAACCTAGTTTAACACCTTAAGGAACCAGAAAAGGACTAAACTAGCTAAGCCCAAAGTGAGCAGAGGGGTAGAAATAATAAAGACCAGAAGAAGAAAACAATCAAATAGATACTAGAAAAAAACAGTAAATAAGAGTAATAAAACTGAGAGTTTATTTTTGAAAGATGAAGAGAATTTATAAACCTTTAACTAGATTCAGAGAAAAGTAAAATAACAAATATAAATTATTTAAATAAAATTATGAACATAAGAGAGAAACATTACAACCGATACTACAGAGATATAAAGGATCATGAGATTATTGTAGGCAACTATTATAGGTACATGCCATCAAATGAAATAAACTAAAAGAAATGAATAAATTTCTAGAAGTAATCTATCAAGACTAAATCATAAAGAAAGAAAATCTGAATAGACCAATAAAGATAAGGAGATAAAATCAGTAATTGAAAACTTCCCAACAAATAAAATTCCAGCACATGATGGTATCACTGGTAAATTCTACCAAATTTTAAAAGATTTAAAATAAATGCTTCTCAAACTCTCTCAAAAAAAAATTGAACAAGAGAGAACACTTCTACTTGATTTTATAAGGCCAGCCTTACCCTGATATAAAATCCAGATAAGGATGCTAGAAGAAATGAAAATTACAGGCCAATATTCTTGATGAAATAGATACAAAATGCTCAATAAAATACTAGCAAACCAAATACAACGGAACATTAAAAAGATCATACACTATGACAAAAATTTATCCTTACAAATCAATACAGATAGTCCCCCAGTTAAAAACTTCCAACTTACAAACACCTCACACTTACAGATGAATAAAGGCTATTACAAGTAATAAATAAGTGTACCTGTTCCAACTTACAAATTCAACTTAGGACAAACCTACAAAACCTATCCCTTTCATAACCCAGGCACTGCCTACATATGCAAATTAATAAATGTGATATGCCATTAACAGAATGAAAAGACAAAAAAAAAGTGATATGCCATTAACAGAATGAAAGATTAAAAAAAAATGGCCATCATAATAGATGTAGAGGAGCACCAACAAAATTTAATATCATTTAATAATAAAAATTTTTAACAGTATAAGTATAGACAGAATCTACATTAAGGTAACAAAGGTTGTATTTAACAAGCTCAAAGCTAACATCATATAATTGTGAAAAACCAACAGATTTTTTTCTCCAAGATTAGGAATATGAGTAGTATGCTCATTCTCACCATTTCTATTTATTGTAATAATGAAAGTCTTCACCAGAGGAATTAAGCAAGAATAGAAATGAGCCAGTCAAATCAGAAAGAAAAAAGTAAAATGATTTATGTGTGCAGACTATGTAATCTATCATATAGAAAACTCTAAAGACTTCACCAACATACTGCTAGAAGTAATAAATGAATTCAGGATACAAAATAGAAGTACAAAAATTGGCAGCATCTCTATTCACTAACAACAACCTATCCAAAAAAGAAATCAAGAAAGCAACACCTTTACAATAGCATAAAAATATTAAATACTTAAAAATAAATTCAACCAAGGAGATAATAGATCTATATATGCTGGTAACTATAAAACATTGATGAAAGAAATTGAAGTCACAAATAAATGGAGGTAGTTTATATTCCTGGATTAAGAGAATTAATATGTTATAATGTGTATAGTACTCAAACCAATATACAGATTCAATGTATTCCCCATCAGAATGTTAATAGCATTTTTATACAAATAGAAAAACATAATTCTAGAATTATTATGGAACTACAAAATATTCCAGAGCATTCTTGAGCATTCTCAAAGCATTCTTGAACACAAAGAACAAAGTTAGAGGTAACACAGTACCTGGTTTCAAAATATATTATAAAGCCTTAGTAATCAAAACAGTGTGGTAATGGCATAAAAACAGACAAATAGACCAGTGGCACAGAATTGAGAACCCCATAATAAATCTATACGTTTCTGTTCAATTGCTATTCAATAAAAGTCACAAGACTATATAATGGTGAGAACCAGTATCTTCACTAAATGATGTTAACAAATATGGATATCCACATGCAGGAGAATAAAATTGGACATTTACCTGGAACTATATCCAAAAATCAACTTAAAATGGATTAAATACTTCAACGTAAAATATGAAACTATAAAACTATTAGAAGAAAACACAGGAAAAAGTCTTCCTGATATTGGTCCAGCCAAGAATATTTTGAATATGACCCAGAAAACCTGGACAACAAAATAAAAATAGACAAATAGGATGGTGTCAAACTAAAAAGTTTCTGCACTGGCAGTGCCTGTAGCTCAGTGGGTAAGGCAACAGCCACAAACACCAAGGCTGGCGAATTTGAACCTGGCCTAGGCCAGCTAAACAACAATGACAACTGCAACAAAGAAAAGCTGGGCATTGTGGCAGGCTCCTGTAGTCCCAGCTACTTGGGAGTCTGAGGCAAGAGAACACGCTCCACTACGCACTCTCAGAGATGGGACACATGCTCCACCACGCACCCTCAAAGATAGGACAAGAGAATCGCTTAAGCCCTAGAGTTTAAGGGTGCTGTGAGCTGTGACTTCACAGAACTTTACTGAGGGCGACATAGTGAGATGCTGTCTCAAAAAAAAAAAAAAGTTTCTGCACAAAAAGCAATCAACAAAGTGTTGATTTTTCCTACAAATGGGAGAAAATATTTGTAAGCCATACATCTGTTAAGGGGTTCATATCCAAAATACATAAGAAACTCAGACAACTCAATAACAATAGAAAAAATAAGCTACAGATCTAAAGAAATAATTTTCAAAATAAGACATAGAAATGCCAAAAGCTATTTGCAAAATTACTCAACATCACTAATCATCAGGAAAATGCAAGTTCAAACTAGAATGAGCTATCACTTAACACTTTTAGAATGGCTAAGATCAAAAAGGCAAAGTACAATAAGTGTTGCCAAGAGTGTGAAGAAAAAGGAATCTCAGAACACTGTTGGTAGACATGTGAATAATAGTATAGAGGTTCCTCAAAAATAAAAGTGAAAGCGCCAAGGAACTGAGCAATTCCACTTTGAAGTAGATGTCCATTGTGAATGAATCAATATAATGAAGAGATATTATATTGATTGGACCAAATACAATAGCCACGACACAAAATAAACCAAAGTTTCCATGAGTGGATGAATGGATATGGAAAATTTAGTACATATTCAAAATGGAATATTATTTAGCCTTAGAAAAGAAGGAAATCCTGTCATTTGCCACAACATGGATGATCCTGAAGGACGTTATGCTAAGTGAAATAAGCCAGTCACAGAAAGCATACTGCATGATCTTACCTGTATGTGGAATCTAAAACAGTTGATGGAAGCAGAGAGCCATGGAATACTATGCAGCCTTAAAGAAAGATGGAGACTTTACCTCTTTCATGTTTACATGGATGGAGCTGAAACATATTCTTAGCAAAGTATCTCAAGAATGAAAGAAAAATTATCCAATGTACTCAGCCCTTCTATGAAACCAATTTATAGCTTTTATATGAAGGCTATAACTCAATTATAGCCCAAGAATAAAGGGAAAGGGGGGAGTAAGGGAAGGGGTGAGGGGAGGACGGGTGGAGGGAGGGTAATTGGTGGGACCACACCTTGGCATCTTACAAAGGTATATGTGAAATTTATTAAATGTAGAATATAAATGTCTTAACACAACAACTAGGAAAATACCATGAAGGCTATGTTAACCAGTTTGATGAAAATATTTCAAATTGTATATAAAACCAGCACATGGTACCCCATAATTGCATTAATGTACACAGCTATGATTCGATAAAAAAAAAAAAGAAAAAGAATAGTAGTTGCCAAGGGCTGAGGGTTAAAGATGGAGTGGGAAATAGGAAAATGTTAGTCAAAGGTTCAAGTTAGACAAGATAAATAAGTACTGGAGATCTATTACATAGGTATAGTCAGCCCTGTGAGCTCATGTGTATATGAATCAGCCCTCCATGTATAAGGGTTTCACATCTAGGAGTACAATATTTTTAATCTGCATTTCATTGAAAAAATATGGGTATAAGTGGACCCAGGCAATTCCAACCCATGTTGTTCAAGGATCAAGTGTATAGCTAATAATAATGTATTAGATTTTGAAAATTCCTAAGACTAGATGTAAATGTTCTTGCCACACATTGATACAATAATAATTATATGAGGTTATATGTATGCTAATTAGGTTGTGATAATCCCTTTACTATATATATTTAGTATGTATCTCAAAACGTATTGTATACCATAAATAGATACACTTTGTATTCATAAATTGCACCTCAATAAATTTGGATTAAGTAAAAAAGTAAATTAAATGAAAAGAGAAAAACAAAACAAAAATCAGACACAAAAGAGTATGTTGTACACGGTTTTGTTTATCTGAAGCTTAAAGATGAGGAGAACGTTGCATTGATGGAAATTCTGAACCATTATTGGTTCAGGCAGGGGCTGCAAAGGCAATGACTGGGAAGAAGCCCAAGGAAAATTTGGGGAAGCTAGAAATGCTCTCTATCTTAATCTGAATGATATTATTGGTATGTATAACTTTTACCTTCAAAGATAGGCTTCAAAAGTAACAAACACAATAATGGAACTATTAGACCTGATCTTAAAGACTTAAAGGCCTTAAATACTTTTAAAGTTACTTAATCCCATTTCCTCACTATTGATGAAGAAACTAAGAACCCGGGAAAATTAGTGCCTGATGCAGACTGTGATACAGAGGTTCTGTGTCCCAGGTATCGTTCTTCCCAACCATAAATGAAGTCAGGAGATAATTCTTTATGGCCAAATCCTCTCCAAAGGTTTGCTTACTGTAGCACAACCTTGACAATAAAAAATGCAGATAAAACTGTTGAACATATATTTATGACTTGAATATAATTCCTTGATTTCACTGAAATGGGTACTTTAGGAATATTTTCCTTTCAATTCACAATTTTAAGATGTGTCTTCTAGAGAGGCGGTAGAGACAGTTTAAAAGTCTGGGGTCAGGGCTTGTAGTTGTATTTGGACTCCGCTATTCCCCATCATTCACCTACGATGCACATAAAGGTCACTGCTTGTGGAAATGTCAAATTAGAGTGCCATAATTGGGTGATTCAAATAATATCAGCTACTGTCTCATAGTTCCGAAGACCAGAAGCCTGAGATCATAGTGTCATCAGGGTTGTGTTGTTTTGATGGAAACAAGGGAGAATTGGTTCCAAGTCCCCCTCCTGGCTTCTGGTAGTGTCCTGGAAATCTTTGGCATCCCTTGGCTTGTAAACGTATCACCTGGCTTTGCCTTCATGTCATTTAGAGTAAAATCCATAGTCCTTCCTCAGACCACACCTCCCTAAATTCTCATCGCCTCTTCCCCAGTTCCTGCAGCTCTGCTCTCAACCATGTCTTCCTTGCTCACTGTGTTTCACTTCTTTGGATCTCTTTGCTTTTTTTTTTGAACACAAAGCAAATACTGTAGTACCCCAAAATACCTGGGGGGAGAGGTTCCATGACCCCCTGTAAAAGCTGGAATACATGCCTATATGTACCTTGTTTTTTCCTATACATACTACCTATGATAAAGTTTAATTTAGAAATTAGGCAGAGTAGAAGATTAATTGGCCTAAGTGACAATAAAATAGAACAATTATAATGATATCCCAGCATCACCATTCTTGTGCTTGGGGGTCATGAATAAGTAAAACAAGGGTGACTTGAACACAAGCACTGAAATACCACCCAGATGATCTGATCACAGAGGTGGCTACTCGGTGACTGATAGGCAGGTGGTGTGAACAGCTTGGTGGTGGTGAACAAAAGACAGTTTGGGTCCTGGGCAGGAAGAAGCTGGACAGCACAAGACTACGTCATGTTGTTCAGATTTGCAGGTAATTAAAAACCTATGAATTGTTTACTTCTGGAATTTTTGGCTTAGTATTTTTGGACCATGGTTAACTATGGGAAATAAAACTGCAGAAAACAAAAACTATGATAAACCTATATTTCCCTCATAGCCATGTGCCTGTCCTTCCCTCTTTTGTCTATGCTATTACCATTTTTTTATAGGTGGCTCACACTCTCACTTTATTCAAGCCTCTGATTAAATGTCTCCTTTTCAGAGAGGATTTCTTGAATAAGATAGCAGTCTGGATAAAATAGCAACACAACAACCCTCCCCATCCCACTACCTTGTTTCCCTACCCTGCTTCCTTTCCTCCAGAGCCCTTAATGACATGCTTCTTTATTAGTGGCCTTCCCTGCCTAGAATGCAAGCTGCATATCCAGGACTTTGTCTCTTTGGTTTAATTCTTTGTCTCCAATATTCCTCTAGTTTAAAAATAAGATTTCAATAAATACCTTTTGAGCAGATGGCTGAATGAATGAATGAATGTGCTTTGAACAGAGCCTTTTACATAATGAGTCCTAAATAAGTATTATTTATAATTCTTATTCCTAATTAATCTTTCCCAAAATAGTCACTGCTGTGATCAATTTTCTGTATGCTTTTTTTCTTCTCTTTGATTCTGCTCTGGAAATGTCATGCCCAAAGAGATAACAGCATTCAAACAAAGGGCAAGATCCAATGTTCAAATGTGATAACGAAATGGGCAGCCTGGCAAATATCCTTCCAAATCTCAAAAACCATAAGCATTCTGGAAACTTGGACTGACTGGAAATCTCTAAAGGAGAAATTTGGTTAAAAGATGAACAGTAAATTCTTTTGTTCTTTTATTTGGTAAATCAATATTATTAATCTTCACATATGTTGCCTTTTTGTCCCCCTTGCGTCTAAGTTTCAGCCCAGGGCAGATATCCAACAAGGGCTATTTCCATTACTTCCAGACATAATTTATCCCTACTCAAATGCCTAGAATTTTAAATCTCTCATAGAGCATTTATAACTTACTCATTTTAAATTGTAGTTACTTGCATTTGCAATCTCACTTCCCTTACTAAATTGTAAGTTTCACGAAGGCCAGGAAAGTATATTTCATCCTGTACTTGATTCGACTAATTCAAAACTATTTTTGAATAATGAAAAATGACTTAGTGAAAACCAAGCACACAGGAAACATACTGATTTCTTCTGCTAGTTGTGAGAGACAACCCCATGAAATAGTCCTTGCTCCTCTCAGAGGAAGGTAACACATTAAATACACTCATTTTTTCCATTAAACCATTAACATCCCTATCAATTTATTATATGAAGGTGGACTTAGTTCATCTTTTCTTGTCCCTTTGGCATTCTCACTGAAGGTAGAGATCCGGTTTTACTTCCCTTTATTTGAGACTTGTCATCAATAAAATCAAAAACTGTAATCCTTTCTTACTTGTAGAGCTATTTAATGAGGTAATTAATTATTATATGATGCACTGTAACTCCTGGAGTAAATGTTTTGTATGCATGAAAAGAGGTATTATTCTAGAAGAGTTATGCTATGGGCAATCTTTGGCTTGTGTGTGGTGTAGGTGGGGTGAGGTGATGAGACAGCAATAAACGTCACTGGATTTAGAAATAGGGAGTGAAAGCTCGCCTTGTGAAGGTTGGTGGAGAGTTCATCTCACTGAAACTTCTGAAGCAAGGGCCTGGATATTATTAGAAACCATGCCATAGAAGAACAATTGGGCCTTACTACCAACTTTTCAGTTAGCAAAAATGAATTGATTCCAGTAGTTTCAAAGGTAGGCTTGATAAAATCCAAACAAGGGTGGCACCTGTGGCTCAAAGGAGTAGGGCACCAGCTGCATATGCCAGAGGTGGTGGGTTCAAACCCAGCCCTGGCCAAAAACTGCAAAAAAAGAAGAAAAAAAAAAGCCAAACAAAACAAAGAAACAAATTGCCTTCAATACTGAAGTCATTTAAATCGCTTAGTCCATTTATTATTAGTTCCACAAATACTTATTAGTGCCTCTGGTGAGTCGGGTGCCTTTCCTCATGAAGGAATCCTTTGTGTGCAGAAGGACAGACAACAAATATATACACAAGTAAATACAGAATATGACTGGTAGCAACACTGACAGTAAGGGTTGTTATGAAAGTATTAGTCATCAGCACAGACAGAAGTCTACCCTTTGGCTGAATAATTCTCACACAGAGAGGAAGCACTGTTTCAGTGCCTTGTACATCAAAACCAAAATAATGGTGCCAGCTAAATAGTATTTTAAGAAGAAAAGAGTAATTAATCTGCACATCAACAGACATCTGAGGCTCCTTCTACCAATAATTTAGAGGCTCAGTGGCTTTAGCTGACTCAAGTGCACCTGAGCCAGGTCTACGCACCGCACTGCAAGTCTCCTATTGGCAAAGGAAAAAAATATCATAGATTGGTTTTTAGTTTTCTTCTGATAATAAAACTGGTGCAACTGGACTACATCTAACCAATTGTTTTTCTTTAGATCTGCCAGATAGAAACTAAGATACTAGAGCAAATAGATAACCTCCAAATTTCATTTCTTTTCCTTTCTGGAATTCAAAGGAAGACAAAAAGTATTTTCTTAAATTGAAGATCTGAGTATGTTATATAACTCTCTGATCACGATTTATGTTTTACATAATCTGAATTTAAAATTTAAAATGTTCCTTTCTGGTGCAAATATCTTTGTTATTAAGTGATTTTTGGTTCTTCTGGATATATACCTAGCAGTGAAGGCTATGTGAACCAATTTGATGGAAGTATTTCAAATTGTATACAATGCCAGTACATTGTACCCCATAATTACATTAATGTACACAGCTATGATTTAATAAAATAAAATGTTCCTTTCTGTATCTGTAGAGAATATTCACCTATGCAAATGGAAAACATTGCTGATCTCGTCATTATGACTACTTTGTCATTAAACAATGCATTCCCCACCTGTCAGATTTATCAGAGGAGTGAGTGACTAGAGGTTTTTTCATTCTTTACTTTTCACCTTTCTGTTCTTACTCCCACATCCTTGATTCCCTACTCCACTCCTAATCTCAGATTTGTGGAGAAGTGTTTTTACCCTTGAAATATATCATTCATGTTGATAGCAAATGGTTCAGGTGCAGAGTGAAAAGAAGCAGAGGGAAGTCACTGTAGGCACTGTACTTGTTCTGAACCTAATCTAGTGCATGCTCATAGATAGTTGTGTTGCTACCATCATTAACATTTGCATGTATATCTGCAAGCAAAACCCTCCCAGGCCTGTGACTTTCTACCTTCATGAAGTCTGTATCTTTTTCTTACATTTATTTCTGTATCCAAAAGTTTTGGAAATATCATAACTGGAAGACAAGTTTTTTGTGGTTTCCTCACGTGTTTCTTATGAACTTTGCAGTAGGGGTACAAAAAGTACATCTTTTCACTAACAGATGAAAGATATAAAATGGTTAGTTACCAAAATTAGAGATGTTCACAACAACAAAACTTCCTACGTAATGTGTGTACAAACACACATGGATATACATTAACTTCCACCAAATTACATAATTTCTATCTGAATTAAGCACAGGTAATTTTGTTTAGAAGTATGGCTTTCTGGCAGTGCAACAGAGTTTATTGCCTTTCTCCAAATTGGTTCAAATTTACTTAAGTGCTTGTTCTATACTCCTAATGTTTATGTTAAAGAAAGAAACATCAAGGCATGATCATTTTACTTACCTAATTTATTTGTAGATAATCTTCTACTAATTTTTACTCTTTTATTCCAAAGCAACACATAGAGTGAAGAAACGTGCAAAATTGCTGATATTTATAAACTGCATGGAAATCAAAATATCAAGATAAAAATTGAAAATCTTATTATATATACTTCTCAGATGTCTGACATTATCCAAGGTTTTACTGTTAAAGTCAAAGTCACAGACTAGATTCTAGAATGAGCCAGCTGTATCTTTCACCTCAAAGTAAACATTATAAGCAGATCAAGGAGAAGAATTCATTTTTACCATTTGGAAAACCATCGCCTTTTATATCTGTTGCATTCTGTGAACAAGAGTTAACATTTTTTAGTAGATGCCCATCTTTGAATTTTTGACATTTTTTGTTTATATTGGAACAAAAAATCTGTAGACTACAGATGCAATCCTAATCACCTATTTGCATTCATTAGTTTTAAAGGAAGGGTTTACTTTCTAAGACAAAATGAAACATTTATGGGTAAGATGTCCATTTCACTGAGACCCAGTTTTTTAATGACTTGTTCATTCCTAAAGAATGGTGACTAAAATCACAATCATCAAGCATAACTTGGTTGAAGTTCTAAGCTGTAAATACCCAGGAGACCAACTGGATCATCCCATGTGACCTAATTTCCTGACCCCGGTTCCCTCTTGCTGATTTTCCTTACTTGGAAACTGAGTGCAAATTTCATTGAGAAAGGGAAAGAAATCCACCCAAGGGCGGTTGGTTTAAAACTGTATCTATGCATCAATCTATGCAGCACTGTGTAATTATAATAACATAAACAACTCCACTATAGGGACATTCCCATCAGACCTAATTTCATGCTGAACTATTATAATGCAATTAACAGCCTCATCGTCCTGTTTTAATTAAGCTCTGTTGTGAAATATGCAGCATTTGAACCTGTTCCGGCCTGTTTCGTCTACCATTGAATTACCGTCCTTAACTTGTTTTTCTGCTGAATGATGAATTTCATTTAAGGATTACTCTTCACGGGTCTGGCATTTTGTGGGTTCTCCTAAGTTTCTATGCCTCCAGATTGAGGCCAACGTGAGCCCCTCAGATGTGTCCTATATGTGTAATCTCTCGACTCACTTGTCTCAATAGATTTAGTAACTCACGCTGGGCTCTCCTGGAAATGAAGGGACGTATTTGATTGGTTTAATGAAAGAGATTTTAGATGACAGGAGAGAGACTTGTGGAGCTAACTTCAGATTATGTAGGGCACAGTAGCTATCTTTTGATCTATCATTTTGCACAGATGCTAAGTGAATTCTAATTTTCCATGGCTGTTATTTAGCCTGCCAAATAGTTTAACCATTACTCACTAGAAAATGGAAAACAACAATGCATAGAGATTAAATAGGAAAAAAAAAAAAAAAAAAGACTATGCAGTTTAAGGGAAAATCATACCCTGCTTCCTTTTTTGCAGCCCTCACCTACTCTAGGAAGAATGTCTAGATTGTCCGGTACGTGCCTTAAAGATCTTCCGCTTCCTCTGTTTGGAGTGTCTTCATGGACTGAAATAAAATAAAATTGGAAAACTACATATGAACATTTAACTTGGTAGTCAAATATCCCAGGTTAGTTAGCGAACAGCTGGCCCTTCCACAGCTACTTTAAAGGACATAGATTTCAAAGTCAAGCAAATGAACTTCCTGAGGGTCACGTTCACCCACACGGATGGTTCAGAAAAGATCCACATGTCCTAAGTGAAAGCTAATGGTGATTTCTTCATCACTCCTTACTTCTGTATCACTGTTATAAAATATCTATGTTCTTCTTCTTCTCTCTCTTTCTCTCTTTTTTTTTTTTTCATTTTTACCTTGTCCTACTTTCTTAACCCTAGGGAGAATTTTAAGAAGTTAAGCTAAGCATCCCCAATTGCTTAAGGCTGTCTTTGGCTGTAAGTCAGAACATAAAGCAATTACCCCGTAGGGTAGGGTGTTTTCATGGCCAATGTGAGAACATCCGTTCAGTACATGAGCAGGTAACTAAAAATAGCCTCTTCGATATGAACATCTGGTGCAGGTCTTTAAAGCCAAGCCTAGTGAGGTGTTATGGGCCCCTTCCCCTTATCTCTGTCATTCTCTTGCTTATTTCCTTCCTACAAGTTGTGCGTACTCAGACAGCAGCAAAGGATGGTCTAAATTGGTCTGGATGCCTTGCCGTTTGTTCACAGCTGTTTTGAGTGTCCTGTCTTAAGAACTGCTAACTAGAAATTTTGGAAATGACCCCAGCTGCTTGAGTATTAGATGTCTGTGATCCAAAGAAAGGAGAAAAACATGTATTCCCATATCTTTTTAGTTAATTTTCAATTCAAGGAAACCTTGACAACCTTCCATGGGACATTAGCAGAACTGGACGCCCAAGGTAATTTGGATGCTGCCTCTATTTCTGCAAAGTTTCCACCCAGACAAAGGCTAGAAAAATGCTCCCTCAGAGTCTTCCATATAAGCACTTAACTAAAGGAAGAATTCAGCACCCAGAGTCATGTCCAGACACATCTCCGTTCTGCGGCGGCTCACGTACACTCAAAAACAATAGCTCACTGTGTGGTTGAACGTTCTTCCACAGTGTAATCAGAAGTGCTTGGGCAGAGTCAGACCAACCTGTGTTCAGATGATTAGTGTTGGGGGATGGGGGCTGACTTGTTAGACTCCTCTTTTCCCCACTAACTTTTTGAGAAAATTAAGAAGGAGACTCAGGAACCAGACCACAGGAAATAAAAATGTCAGTCTCGTGACCCATAAAGCTGTTTGGGAGATGTGGCTCCAGATCATAGTCAAGCAAGCTTATTATTTCATCACCTCACAAGGAAGGGGGCTCCTTACAGAAGAGGCCTGCTCTGGTCAAAAAGATATTAGGTAGAGAAGGAGGATATTATGGGGAGGCTCGCTCTGGTCAAATGATATTATGGGTAGGCTACTTCCAGGGGCAACCTGGATCCCCTCAGATGAGAAGGAAGCAACAAGGTAAGCTCTTCTATTTTACTGTTTCAAATTCCCCAAGGAGTAGAATACTGCAAGCTTGACAGGAGAGACCAGGAATATAGGGAAAATTGAGATGAAGGAATATGGATTATCCTCACTAAATACCTTAACATAACTGTGTTTTTGAAAAAGTTATTTAGCATTTCTGAGCCTCAGTTTCTTTGCCTATGAAATAGAAATAATATCTGACAGTGTTGCACATATTAAACCTCTCTCTGCTCCGCACCTTCGAGCAGCTTCCTCTGTTCATGAACTATGTTCAAAATGTCCTTGCACAGCAACCAGTCTCCACAACACCGAGGGGTTTTTCAGGTTTCTTTAAACACGTGCAAGCCCTCAGAGGGAGCAGCCATGCAGGTCTGTCCCGTCCAGAGGGACGGGCCCCTACCTACCTGCCTCCTCAGGAATCTGTGGGCAGAGACCCCAGGGTTCTCCGGGAGGTGGCACAGCTGTTCCTATTGCCTTTCTCTTAGTCTGTTTGGCCTGAAGGTAAGTCTTTTATACCCAGAGGATCGGGGACATCAGGGAATGGACTGACCCCCTCCCAGGTGAGGAGGAGGAACTTACGTACCGCCCATGGGAGCTGCCTGCTCAGTGTGATGGTGGGAGCCCCACGGGCAGATATCACCTTCATGGTCAGCTCCTTAGCTGAGGAGCAGCCCCCATCGTCTGCACCTGCCAAGGTGCGCTACCGTCTAATGTCCTCACCAGGCTATTATGTGGAGGAAGAATTAATAATGTAATCCTATTTATATTACCATAGTGGTTACCACAGTTTTGACACAGTTTAATGAATTTCTCCCTTAGACTGATTTCATTTCTTCCGCAAACTTTCTATAGCCCCATTTCTGTGGCATCGCTGGTCACTAGTGGCTTCTTGTCATCTCTGGGGTATGTCTCAAAGTAGCACCTCACATCTAGTTAGCATCCCCAACACTGCCAAGTCTACCTCAGAAAAAGAAACTACAGACTTGAATGCTAATCGCATGGTCACTGCCCCGCACAGGGTCTCGGTGTCCACTTTTAGCCAGACGAGTTCTAGACTCTCATCGGATCTGCCCTTCACTGTCTTCTGCCTGTGACTGGAAAACACAAGTCAGGTCAAACCTCTCTCTGCTCCGCACCTTCAAGCAGCTTCCTCTGTTCATGAACTATGTTCAAAACGTCCTTGCACAGCAACCAGTCTCCACAACACCGAGGGATTATCCAGCCTCGTGTCCTTGGTCCTTGTCCTGAAAAGCCCTCTGACATCCAGTCCAAGGGACCGTTGACTGGTGGTTGAATCTACGCATTTCTGTATCTCAGGGCCTTTGCCAGAACTTTTCTGCCTGAAGCACCTGTGGCATTTTTCATACTCATTGAAATCTCATGAAAATTATAAGACCCAGCATAAACCGCTCCTTCTTGGTAAAGTTCCCCCTCACAATCATCACAATTAAATTTGTTTTAAGTGAAATATGCACCAGTCTCCTACTGTGATTTCTCACTGGATTTTTAGTTCCTGAATCATGTTTATTTTGTCTCAAAAATCTATTGTAGAATGGAACCTCAGGAAACCTTTGTTTTGAATCATTTGGAGAATTTGATCTTTTCTTCAAGCCATGTCAAGACATTTACAACTAGTTTTCTTGTCTATCTGGATTTTAATTGCATTTGTTATTTAAAAAGATAAATCACTAGAATCATGGGAGTTTACTGTCAATTACAAACATGAGCTAAATAGTAAGCGCCCAGAATTTTCTTTCATGTTATTAGATCTTTCCCTATTTCTGAGAAGTTAAATTATTTGTGCATCATGTTGGAAGGAGTTAACTCCGGAGCACACGTCTGAAAACAGAGCTCCACAACAACAGATGAGTGTTTTCTGCCTTAAAAAAGAGTCAGTGAGGAAAGAAGTATGTTGAAAACTTTCCTTTGTCTACTTCTGAAAGTACCGCAGTCTGGAAATTGGAAATTGTGAAAAACATAAAAATAGTTCAGCAGTTGTAGAAAAAGATAACATGGATATAAATGGAGACCAAGGGGTTTCAGCCTCAAATTTTAGAGTAGTATAGTCTAATCTTCATTGCCAACATTTTAAATAAGCAACAGAACAGTGTCTTTAGAACTCATTCATAATTCAATTAACATTCATGAAAGCCCCACAGGGTGCATTGTATTAGACAATGACATTGTTACCTGAGAAATCCTGCCAGAACATAAAGTCCAGTAAGTACAACAGTCAGGACTGCTATGAAGCAAAAATGATAGGTAAATACGTAAAGTGTGCAGAAATATACCCACGCACCTCAAGAAAAATGTGTCCTCCGGGTATCATGTGCACTGTTACAGGGAAGCCGGAGACTCAGCACTTAGTATAAAGGAACAGAGATTTCTTCTGGATGAGAATGTACAAACACCCATTCACAAAACCGTTCGTAAGCATTTTTTTTTTTTAATCAACACTGTCATTGTCACAGCCTGCTCGATCTTCCTACTTTGGGTTAATATGGGAGCCAATTACAGCTTCATCTGTGTAGAATTAACTTTATGGAGCACACACCGGGGATTGGTCTGTCCTCACTATTTAGATGGATGCCATAAAAATATGCGTGGAATGGAGGCGAGCACTGCAGATGGCAGGGACTTTCAGATTTATTGTAAAATCATTTAAAATCGGTTATTGCCAGAAGTTAATTAATTTTTTCTGTTTTTTTTTTTTCCTGGGGCTGGGGGCTGTGTTGGGAGGGGGGGGGTCATGTCTCACTAGGTGGCAGTGTATGATTATATCTGGAAAAGCCAGGACATCAAGTCCAGTGTCTCCATCTGTGACCTCTAGCATCAAAATGAAATGTCCGTGTGTGGTCCAGGAGACACGACTTCTCCTGTATCTGTGTACACCGTCTATCCCCGAGGCTTCCAAGAGCTGTACCGCCATTTCCTCAGGCTCCCCAGTGGGGCCATTCTCGAGGTATGTGCCTGAAAAACTATTCTGATGCAAGTGTGGGCATTTTGTCGTGCATGAACGTACATATATATACTTGCATGCGTACATGTGTGTATGTAGATGTGTGTGTCTGCGCTTGATTTCAAAACCTTCAATATTACTTTGCAGACATATGGTAACTTATGTATGTAAAGCTATAGGGGGCTTGAAGATGGATTTTAGTTTCTGCCTACACAAATATAGTGCACAACTATGTTGGAGAGAGATAGGAAACCAACCAAGTGAAATACTTCAGTATTCTACCTGCAATCACTTTTACTTAGTGAACCTTTGTGAATATCAGCAGGTTGATAAAGAGAGTTTTCTGAGTCCATGGGCACTTCCTTGCCTCCGAAGTGCAATCTTTAGCATACATGATTTCCCACTAACTAACTGAGATCCTGACATTTTATTTTTTTCCCTTCATGATGAAAATCTTTACAAAATAATAAAAAAATAAAAAAATAGAAAAAATTCTAAATCCCTAAAAAATATTTTCAAGTAGTATTTGGCAAAGATCTTAAAGTCATGTTTTTCTTTTCTTTTTTTAATCTCTTATATTATATTATACTTTCTGAATCTGAATTCATGGGATGTGGAAATTGGAGGCCATTAACATGAGTGTTATTGAATTGTCAAGTCTGAATGAGTATTATTATTGGGAGGAAACAAAAGATAGCAAAGAAAGAAAATTAAAATATATATTGCATCAATTCCTTGGTCTGAGTGGCATGTAAAAATCCTTAACATTGGCACAGTAATGGCTGGTTAGAATTTGAAGAATATACTGTTTCTACCACACTTTCCCTATGAACTTCACTGATTGTTATTTTTCTTATGGAGTTGATCAAAGTATGTCCTCACAAACATTTCTTTCAATATAACCTTGGAGAAATTTCAAACTGTTTAGAGCTCAGTCTTGCAAAGCCAGAGAGAGCTGTTTCTCTCATTTACAGCCTCCCACAACATGGTTAGGGTGCTTCTGTAAGTAACATAGACACTCTATGCAGGAAAGCACAGAACTGCAGGAAAAGATTCTCCATCAGCTCATCTTCCTCTCTCCCTTACAGAGGAGTCACATCAGAAGGAATGGTATACATTGTAGCAAAGGCAGATTATAACTGTATCCTGGACTTTGGACTTTGAGTCACAGGTTGCAATTGGCACTTCTGCATATGATCCTTTCCAGACTTCTGAAACATTTGCTTTAGCAGCTTCCTTGTGCGACGAACTGCCAGGACTTTGATTTTTTAAAAATTTACCTAGGTTTACAGTTAAATATGTGCGCACATAGTGCACTGCAATAACAAAAAGCAGAGATGCTGGTGTGTCTCCCTTCTGCTAGGAAACATCTTGCAGCTCCTGCAGCCTTGGGGCCTGAGCAGCAAGCCCAGGTGTAAGGTGGAGTGGTCTGAGCCCACGACCACCATGGAGCTTCGATTTGCTCCATCCGTTTTTGCTCTGTAACCTTGGTTTAGTCACTTTTCACTACTCTGCTTATTTCCTTATCTGCAAAACTGGGTTATGAATACTTATACTACCTGGCTCATAGGGATTTGGGGCAGATTAATGAGATACATCTGCAAAGTACTTTTAGCTCTTTAAAAAAAGGTTCAATAAAGATTATGAAGTATTATGGATCGAGCACAATTCACTCAACTTGTAAACATTTTTTTTCAAGTACTAATAGTAACATTATGCTCAAAATAAAATTAACTCACTTCTGGAAGAACTGGGCCACAGGGCGATACGTGTTATTGACCCATCTGACTCTTTCATTACCACTGCCTTATACAGCAGTCGTGGTGGAGGTGCACCTGGGCATTGGTTAGAGCCTGAGCCCACCTGAAATTCCAGCAAATACTAAATTGGCTTCTTCCTTTTATTAAGTCTCAAGAAATGCACAGAGTCTTGCCCACTTTGAGCTGTGCAGTCAATACTTCGCCATTTATTTCTTCATGCTTTATCTGTTCCCTCCTCTGTGACACCTATTGAATCCACTTCAAGCTGGCCTATCTCCTTTGCACCTTCCTAACTCTTAGCACAAATACTTGATTCTATCCTCTAGCCATTCTAAATTTGCTTTAGTATTAAATTGTGTCTCCTAGAGGACAGGAAATGTAAAAACAAGATCAGTCCCCAGGCAAATTGAGGATTAGGTAAATTTTCTTCCAGACACCTGTCGGGCTATTCAACGTTTCCCCTTTTTACCTCCTTTCTTTTGAATCTTCTTGACCCCTAACAGGTACAGCCAAATTTATTATTAGTCTACAAAATGTGAAATTGGAAGGAATTTGAGACTGGTCTTTTGCAACCATGGAGAGAAACAAAATCCTTGTATTATCTTTCCCAGGGCAAAGAAATTTCAAATATCAGCGTTTAGGTAGATTATATTACACTTTTTGGATAGGAAAAATAGTTTTTAAACTTTTCAAAGCATCGTTTATAAACAGTCACTTACTTGACAGAAAGTTAATTTTGACCCTTGAGTTCCCTTTGTCTGTAGTATATACATAACGATGCCCAAGGAAATCAATCACATTGCACTGAATTTCTGGATTCCAAATTAGGGTACATGATAGGCACTATGGAAGCCTACCCATCAATTTCCATAGTGAATTAAGTGAGCCTGCGCTGGGGAAATGAATTATATTTGTTTAGAGATACCTATATGATCTATGTCACACTTTGTTCAGATACTCTGATATGTGAAGACACCGGTGGCTGCATTTGGACCTAATTTATTTATAAATTATATATGGCAGTAAATATGAAACCAAAGTGGATAAAATTTTAGTTAGCCTTATAAACTGGACTCTATTTTTAAATATTTTATGGTTTTTTTAAAATGGGGTGCTTACTAATCTAAGTTTTGCATTTAACACAGCCCTAACTTGTAATTAGAATGATTTTTAAGCTTTTCCTAATTCCAATATGAAATATAGGTCATATAGTACATTTTCCCCCTTTTTCTGCAAAAAAGCCCTAGCATTGTGAGTTCGAGGCAAATTATTATCAGGTTTTTATTTGTGTAAAAGGCTATGCTTTTGGAGAAAAAAATGATTTCTGTACTAGGTCAGATTTCATGAGTCTGAAATAGGGGTTGTATTTGTAAAAAATGTTTCCTATGGGTGTGTGTTTGTGATGTTTTCATCCAGCTGGTGACCCGAGATAACACAGCTTTTGTAGCGTTCCACATATTTTGCTTTGAAAAAAAAAAAAAGAAAACCCTGGTGCTGTTGCCCCTCTGTCAGAAATGGTCATTGGTCGGCCTTGTGGCGGGGCCTTCCCAGCCTCCCTGGGCTTCACGTATCCCATCTCCTCTCCACAGAGCAACACCTTGTCTCCCTGTTCGATGGGGTTACCTAGAGGGGTTCCGTAAGAACAAAGTTCCTCCAAAGATTTTAGTGCTACAAAACCTAGAAACCCAGGCAAGTTTGGTGCGGATTCATCAAGTCACAAATAAGCTTCCCAATCCCAGGGTACCAGTCGCAATTAAGAAACTCCTTGGAGCATTAGTTGGGGTGGAATGGGAAAACGATTTTTTGTCATTAGAGGCAGTGTCGCCTGGTGGTCTGAGCAGAGAACTGGGAGTCAGGAACTGAGCGATCTAACGCGGGCTCCGCCAAGCCCTCCTGCGCGCTCTAGGCAAACGGCTGCGTCTCAGGAGGCCCCGCTCACCTACTTTGAATCTCCCATTTGAAACACTTCTTACCCAGGGCCAGGGGATACACAGCAGGAAGGCTGATTCCTTCTCTGCAAAATTAGAATATTAATACTTTCCTAAATAACAGATTAACCAATTAGTGATTGTTAAATGCTAGGCTGATAGAAAGCAGCAGGAGGAGAAAGGAGAAATCACAAAACCAAAACACAATTTTATTAGTAGATGGATTTTACTCTGCTCTGGATTTTTCTGCTTCTCCTGCAATTGAGTGACCACACAGTGCAAAGAGAAGGTCTTGAGAGGCTGGACCTTAACTTTATTCCCAGCGGACTGTACCCCACAAGTCTCCATGAAGCTTTGAATAAGCGGAGGGGAGGAAACCGCCTTTGTCCTTGAGCCAATGAATTGTAGGGCAAGACCCCGCATGCATATTTTTAATAGTTTTACAGCTTTAACTTTTTATTTTGGTGTCGCCCAGAAATGATTATTTAGTACGTTTCAAAATTCCCATATCCACGTTCTACAATAGACAATTTGTGATATATATATATATATGTGTGTGTGCGTGTGTGTGTGTGTGTCTGAGAAAGAGAGAGATGTAGAAGAGAAATCAATAGGAAAAAAACAAAGAAATGGGGCCCGTGGACAACTATCAATTGTTCATGGTATCTTACATTTTCGAGGGGAAAACTGATTCATCAATCTTTCCTTTTGTTGAAAGTCATTGTACTCGGAAGTGCAAAGCCATCTTTATGTTTCTCGTTGTACCTAGATTTACATTGCTCTGAAAATTATGTTGAAATTAATTCATTTATGCAAAATGGAAAAATGACGTATTTTCTTTCACCAGATTTAGAACACCTGATAGTTGTCTGCAAGACCTGCCTAAGAATGTGCAGTATGTCCTGGTGTTGTGCGTATTGGGAATATGTATACGTTAAAAGAAAAGAGTACACCCTTATATGAATCTGAAATAATAAAAAAAGATAGTAAAGGGAAACAGTAATAGCAATGGTTAGGGGATTGCATAAAATATTGCTAAATTGTACCAATATCTTCTATTTCTGGTTTTCAAATTCAAACTTAATAATTACCACTGCTGTTGATTTTTTAAAAATAAAGTCCAGAAACTATTTTTTTTCTTTCATTAGGAATAATTAGCTATTTTAGCTAAACTATAAAGGGTCATAATTTTGTTATACCTAAAACTTGTATCTTATTTTCAGCAACATGTTAACAAAAATGGAATGCAAGAGCAAAGCAGAATTCAATTATCGGACTAGTATTAGAATACAATGTCATAGACATTTTCCTTTCACACTACCATGAAAAATCTCAGATAGACATACTTACCAATCATTGACATATACATTGGAATTTAGCCTCCTTTAAAAATTACTTGACAAAATTATTATTTCCATATGTGTTTGCCAAAATAAGTGATTTTTTTGGTCCATACTAATTGGGTCAGTGCAACTTAATGTGAAAGGGTTAGCTTTTCACAAAAACTGAGCAAGAACACTCATCTCAGGCTTCATTTATCATTTTATATATATATTGGTAACAGGAAGAGGAAAAATTGAAGATACAGTTGTTTTTTTTTTTAAATCTGGGACACTGTAAATTTCAAATGAATGCAGTAGATTGCAGACATTTTCAGGAAATTTAACTATTTGCTTTTACAAAGCTGTTTTAATTGTAAGGTCAACATATTAACTTTGGTGATTTTTGGTAATTTTGCTATAGCTGTGTTTAGTTTCCGTAGAAAATCATGAAGATATGTTTTGATTCCATTTATTATATATTGAGATGTGATTGTTAGAAACGTTATCTTGAACTCCATTTAATAAGACTGCCTAATACTGATTTCCAATAAAGCTTAAGATAAATCAATCATAAAAAAAAGCAAAGTAAGAGAAATTACCCTAAACATCTTATTCTTATGTGTGGAAAATATTTCTATCTGCATAAATCAATATATTGTAGATATTTCTTAGATTAATATTAACACAGTTCTAACATTTACCAAAAGATTTTCATAATATTTCTGTATATAAATATCAAAAGATATTTATATATATAAAGGTATTTTATGTGTATATAAATATAACAAGTATTTATAGGTGTATATAAAAAATAAGATATTTTATGGGTTTTTAAATATAAGGAGATATTTATATGTATATAGAAAACAACTATTATTATCGAATCTTATAAAAATTATATTTCTCTATACCTCATATTTTAGTGATCAATTTTTAGTAATTGCTGCTCTATATGGATCTTGTATTTTTCATTTATATATATAAGAAAAAGAATGATCAGATAGATAATTTTTTGAAAATGTTCTTACACATAAAATAATTTTTAACATTTTAGATTTTTTTTGAATCTCCGAATAGCTAGAACTTACGACGGCTATAGAAAAAAATTGTTCTGATAATGCATTCATATGTCTATTGGAAATAATACATGTATGTATACTATATTGGATAGAAAAACTTTAAGTGAATTATCAGGTATAAGAGAATCATTAAAGGCATACGTGCAAAGAAGCAAAAAATAAACTTTGACATACGAACTAAAATATTCGGTTAAATACTTCATAGAATCATTATATAGGTGGAAAAATAAAGATAAAGATGGAATGTTTTTAGTTGAATCAAAATTTATTCACTATTAATTCTGTATATTTTTCTCAGTTATTGGATTGGATTTTAAAAAAGATATCTTGAGGGGTCATCTTCTAAATGTGAAAAAACATTTTCATGCTTATTTTAATTTGAACCTTAATTTACTATAATATCTACTTTTTTTTGGTTTTTACCTTGTAAATATGCTTGAAATCCATGAGCCTAAAGTTAATGCTTAAGACAACCCTTGTCAGACTTTGTGGTTTTTTATCCTGACTCCATTTGACAAGGCTGCCTAATACTGATTTCTAATAAAGTGGAAAAAAAATCCCTTATAAAAAAAGCAAAATAGGACAAATCACCCCAAACATATTATTCTTACGTGAAAGATATGTGTACAGTATATAAATATCTTCTCATACTTATATACAGAAATATTACGAACATATTTTAGTACACATTGGATTTGTGTCAATATCAATCTAAGAACTATCTTAAGTATGTTGATTTTTCTTTTTCAGAATCCATAGATAGTACTAGTTTCTCCATTTTAAACTATGGAATAAATACTTCCGTAATTACTTGAAACAAGTATTTAATGGTAATATGATACAACAATGTAAAAAATCCAGTTGCTTAGCTTCAGTTATTTTTATGTATTTGTATCCTAAAAATTATTTTTAATCTCATATTATATAAAACACTGATAAAATTGTGTAAGTTTATTTCATGTGCAAAAATCACTTATGCTATGCTGAATGACACTTACCAGGAAGGACACGGTAAAGGTAGCTTATTTTCTGAAGCAATCTTGACACTGATGCTAAATTATAACTTGGAAACATCTAGCATTTTTACCTTTATGAGAAAAGGCTTTTTACATATTTAACATAATTCCAGGGAAAATAAACTAGAATTATGTATAAAGATATGTACACTGTAACCAAAGGGCATTTATATTCCCCTGTAGAATACTTACAATGATTTTATTGCCATTTTGTGTCATTTTCTAAAGGATATAAAATACAGCAAGTAAACAAACTAGACTTTAGATTTAAGTTGACAGCTGCTCTTTCAGAAGCAATATTCAGATATTTAATCTTGAGAACATTGAATAGTTTACAACCAAGTAAAGTACACTTTTGCAAAAATGGAAGGATTGTGTGCTTTGGTTTATAATTTTTGCAGCTGTGATGATCAACATCGCCACCACTACCAAGACCCAGCATTCCTAAATCCCAGAGAATAAATCCAAATGTTGAGCTTTAGTTCAATTAACCCCTGGAGGAAATTAGTCTGAGTGCTCTACTTTTTCAAAATTCAAAACAACTTCTATCTAAAATAATGTTGATTCCACCTATTATTTACAGAGTGCAGTATTATTTCTAGTTCCATTTCTGAAATCTACACTTTTAATCAAATTTTAATAGATTCTTTCCTTCAAGTTCAGATTGCTGTGTCTCAGGTGTAACAATCTGAATTCTGTTGAGAACTTGCATTACATTTCAGGAGAGCCATGGGTTCTATCCTAGGCCTCCATTACTGCTGTTTTGCTGCAGTTAGTGAATTAGTGTTGTGGATACGTGAGCTCTGAGTTAAGGGGGCCAATGGAGTAAAAACTTACTTCCGAAATGCTGTCTTTATTTTATTCCTTCTCCTTCTCATGTCCCTAACCATACTTATAATGGTCTCAGTGAAGCTTTATCAAGGTTGTGTATTTTTGGCATCTGGATTTGACCTATCTCACCAGCTCGATTATAAATAAAGTCAATTTCATCTTTCCAATTAGATACTTGAGTACATACCTACCCTTATTAGCAGGCAATTAACAATCTCTTTCTTAAGTCCTGCCTTAGCTGGAAAATTTCTTAAGAAATACTGGTGTTTCTTTGTATCAAAGAGGTCAGTTCTGCTCCAAGCACAAAGCAGAAGGAACTTGCATTCGCCGTTGCCTCCACTGTCATGGGATGTCACTGTCGAACACTAGCTTGGCACTGTCGGAAAGACGCTTGTCTGTCTTTGCAGAAATCATTTCCTAGTCACACTGCCTGGCACCCACACAGTGGTGTTCCAGGCTCACACACTAAAAGTTGACAATTCTAAATTTCTAAGACTATAGTGATGGGGTCAAGTGGTTAGTCAAAACCTCAGTGGCTCCAGCCTCAGGCGCATGTGTGCCAGAATTAGTTTTCCACCAGAAAAAGTTGATTCTGACAACTTGCGCATGTTTTTTTGTTGTTTTTTATGGAGGAATAAAATTTTCATTAATGACCCCATGTTATTTCTTAAAGATAGACTCTGATTGGGCGGTGCCTGTGGCTCAAAGGAGTAGGGCGCCAACCCCATATGCCAGAGGTGGTGGGTTCAAACTCAGCCCCAGACAAAAACCGCAAAAAAAAAAAAAAGATAGACTCTGACCATAGAACTGTGAGGTCAAAGAATATGAAAATTTTTAAGGATAGACATTTATGTGTTTGTGTATGTAATGTGTGTGTGTATGTATATATGTGTGTGTGTGTGTTTGTATCTGAATTGCCCTCCAGAAATATGAACAAATACAACTGTAGCAAAGGAAAAGATTCCCTAGCATTTTCAGTCTTTGCTGTAGCCACACAAACTACACTTCTATAACGTAATGGGATAATCCTGTTTGCAATATGAAACCACACAGATATCATAGTTCATCGTCTTTTTCTGCCTTTGAAAGATGCTACATGCCTAATTCATTTTTTTGTTTGTTTTCAAAGCATAGCACATTTCAGCACTAAGTTGTTCATAGTACTTGTTTTCTAGCAACTTTACTTCCCATTAATCAACAAAATCCATACAAGGAAAAATACAATACTATTTGCTTGTTTTGTTAGCATACACATCATTCGAAATAAATGACTACACAGATTGCTGAAAATTAAAATATTCTAAGAGCTCTTTATCATCACACTGCAGCAATTGGAAAGTGAACTGGTTTGCACAGAGTTAAACAAAATATCTTTTTTTTAGCAACTGCAATTGAGGCTGGTTTCATTTTTATTCCCTCTTCCTCAAACCCATCAGGCCAAAATATATTTGTTAATTTAATGCTTATCACATAAACATACAAATGATTTTTTTCAAGTACATTTTGATATGTTATGGTGACAGCTGTGATGAGAATGGATAAAAATTGGGGAGGAAATTAAAAGAACAGAGTACCCTGAAAGGCCACAGGCTGTTGGTCCATGACTCTGCTCTGAGCAGCCAGATAGAGAAATGCTTCCAGAGAATTAGTCCAGATAATAAGCATGCAGTTTCTCGAATGTCCAGCAAACAAAAACTTTCTTCCTCCCATTTTTTTCTTGCCTAACCACTCCAGTCTCTTTGTGGAATTATAAAGGAAGCATCCTAACAATTCACTTCCTAGAAGATAAAGTGATGATTAAGGTAATTACCTTGAATCTAATTCTCACCAACAAAGAAACTTCACAAATGACAGAAAACTTAGAAAAAATTGACATTGTCATTTATTTTGGAATTCATTATCCTGGTGAAGGCTGAGTGCTATCCTATTTGATATTTGGCAAGTGAATTTCAGAAGTTGCGAGAACTGAGGATGATGGATTTGAAAGGGGGCATCAAGAGAATCTTAGAAAAAGCTCTGCAATTGTAATTTTAAGTTGCATTTTTAGGCAGTCTTAATAAAAAAAAAGAGAAGCATCTAAATCAATGCCACAGTGCATGGAATGTTTTCTGACAGATTTAGATTTTAAAAGATCACATGCAAAGAAGTAGAAGGAAAGGTATATAATAAGGAATAAATGCAAGAGAGGGTTGAGAAGAATGATGCAGAAGCAAATGATGGAAAAGGACTACACAATTTCAGGTGGGGAAGTGGACCCCAAGAAGGCTTAGCCAGAGAGAGAGTCAATAGGAGAGCAAAAATCAAGGCTGTCTACCTTTATCCAGGGATATCTATTGTTCTCAATTCTATTTAGTTGCACATGTCAAATACCTAACCTACTTCTGCTTATTCCCAGAGGGTATTTATTAACTCGTAAGTGGAAAGTTCCATAGCTATTCTGATAGGTTGGGTGAATTTAGGACTTTAAAGGATGTTATCCCTTTTGTCTCTTGTCCATCTATGTTTTGCTTCATTCTTGAGAATGCTTTCTTCATACAATAGTATTACTCCAGGTCTTTATCATTCCTACTCCTCACTCTCTTGGAAGATTTTATTTTCCCGGTATTGCAAACCAATACCTCTTTCTGCATGTGCCCAGCCCAGAAGAGGCTTTATGATTGGCTGCCTATGTGATTGGTAGCCTCCTTAGGAGACTGACAAAGAGCCCGAGAAGGAGAAAATGTAAGTAAAGAAACCCCATCAGACAAACAGATGTCTTCTTTGCCATCCAGAAAAATACTTTCCATTTGCCAGTTTATATCTAGATATGGCACCCTGCCTTTCTCATCTGAATGGTCTTCAGGACGAGAGGTCATAAATTCTAGAGAAAAAAATGCCTTCTGCAGAATGCTTGGAAATGGTAGATACCTTCAAGATGTAGGCGGGACATAGGCAGTCAGTGAAATTTGGGATTGTTACAAACAATCCAAGAATCAACCCAAACTGTGTGTGACAAGTGAAACAGGATGTTGGCATGGCTGTCACTTGTGCTCAAGGATAATTAGTCTTGTGTATGCAGAAGGCTTCTCTAGGGACAATGAGTTCCTTTGAAAAGGAATGTTGTCCTGTGTTTCCCCCTGACAGTTTTTGTTTTCTGTGCATTTCATCAAACAAAAGTTTTTAAGGCAGAAAAATAAATTCCAGTCTTGTTTTGGATTTTGACATTGTTGGTTTCTGTAGAGTCAGAAAAATTAACTTTTCAAATTTAATTTATTTGCTCATTATGACCCTCTGGTTGTATATCACTAAATACATTTATAGAAATATTACTTTATGTATTGGGTAGGGTTGTTAGAAAATTATAATGATCAGAAATAAAACAGAGCCATAAAATCTAAGTTATAAGCTTCTGTTAAACTGTGGAATTAGGAAAAGAATATCTCATTTCAGGAGATTTTAAGCTTTAATATTTCTAAGAAACGAACAGGAACAAAGTAACAGCTATTGTTCATTCCACCTAAATATTCCTTTGAAATGTGGTAAGTTGATATGTACCATTTCTATCCCCATTTTCAGGTGTTTGGTGATATCAGTGGCTTAAAGCTTGTGCGCAGTGAAATGATCACAGCTATTCAGGAGCAAATAAGTGACATGGACACTGCTATGGGAAACGCCGAGGATATTAAATCAAGGGAAATGAAAAGAACCCATTAAAATAAAAAGGTATTCTTTTCTGCTGGTTAAATATTTAACTCATCGCTATAAATTAGTGCTTCAACTAAGAAGGAGTCATTGAAGGCTACTTCCTTCTTGTTTTCCTAAAACTCCAAGGTCACAAGTTATAGTGATAATACTATGTTCAACTTCTTTTCAACCCTACTGCCTTATAATATGTAGTTGTCTAAATGACTTTTAGACATAAAAATCATTATTTTTGATATTAAAACAATAGCTAGAAATCATAATCATAGCAAGTATGTTTTCAGAGAGAATAGAAATCATCTTTGTGGCAGGTGCAGTGGCTCTCTACTATAATCTTAGCACTCTGGGAAATGGGGAGGCTGGAGATTGCTTGAGGTCAGGAGTTCAAGACCAGCCCGAGCAAAAGTGAGACCCCCACCTTTACTAAAAATAGGTAAATTTGTCAGGAGTTAGTAGGCTCCTACCATCTCAGATATTCCAGAGTCGGAGACAGGAAGATTGCTTAAAACCAGGAATTTGAGGTTGCTGTGAGCTTAGAAATGAAAATGAAAAAGACATAATTTTTGCAAACTTAGAAAGTGTTTCTCTGAAATTTCAAGAGGGATAGCATCCTGTTTTTAACATTCTTTGGCAATAGTATTATTTCATGTAGAGACAATTAAGAAATTGAGTAGAAGATGATTAAGACTAAGTCTCTTTACACTTAATTTAGCTGAAAAAGTTTATATTTTGGTCAAGAAGGAACTTTAAAAAATGGAAAAAATATTTTGATGCAGTAAACGTCTGATTTATTTTCTGAATGTATTTATGTTCTTTCATTCTTTTCGAGGTTTTTGTTTCTAATCCTTATCTTAAACACTGTTACTGTTATTAAATATTAAGCGTTTTTGATTCTGTGAAAGCAAAAAGTGGAAATCTGATAAACATATGCATATGTAAAAAAAAATGGAAAAAGAATTGATTACAACCAACCAAACAAACAAACAAAAACCCTAAATCACATAAATAAGTTAGTTTACAGAGGATGTATTTTGTATTTTAAGATAATAACCAGCAAGACCAAACTGGATGGCTCAGAAATGGTCTCTTTGAATTCATGCTATTTCTTTCTAAAGTGTTCAAGGTAACACAGCCCTCTTTCCAGTCCTTATATAACACAAATAACCTTTTTTTCCTCTTTACTTCCTTGCTTTCCTCTCTTTCAACTGAAAATTTGGAATAGGAATAATCACAAATGGACAACGATTTCTCAAAGCATTGACAGCTCATAAAAGTCTTGCATCACTAAGAATAATTTGGCTCCATAAGAGAACAATAACTACAGTAGATATCTATCTAAGCTCTCTGGCCTTCTTCTGCACCTTTAGGGAAAGATGGGAAGTATTTTTTTTTTTTTTTTGGCCACATTTTTCAAACAGAAGGCAGTACTTATTAGAGGGGTCAAAATTGACACTGATAATCATGTGAAAGTGTCCAATCCTTATGATTTTTTGATTTCCACTTCTAATCATTGTCTAGCTATTAAGATACCATCAGTCTCACCAGCAGTGTAGAAGTGTTCCCTTTTCTCCACATCCAACATCTGTGGTTTTGGGATTTTGTCATGTGGGCTAATCTTACTGGAATTAGGTGATGTCTCACTTAGAGATCTAAAAATAGACCTGCCGTTCGATCCTATAATTCCTTGACTAGGTAGATCAAAAATCACACAACAACAAAGACATCTGTACCAGAATGTTTATTGCAGCCCAATTCATAATTGTTAAGTCATGGAAGAAGCCCAAGTGCCCATCAACCCACGAATGGATTAATAAGTTGTGGTACATGTATACAATGGAATACTACGCAGCCTTAAAGAAAGATGGAGACTTTACCTCTTTCATGTTTACATGGATGGAGCTAGAACATATTCTTCTTAGCAAGGTAGCTCAAGGATGGAAGAAAAAGTATCCAATGTACTCAGCCCTACTATGAAGCTAATTTAAAGGTTTCATATGAAGGCTATAACCCAACTATAGCACAAGAATATGGGAAGGGAGAGGTGGAGGGAGGGTAATTGGTGGGGCCACACCTATGGTGCATCTTAGAAGGGTACAGGCAAAACTTACTAAATGCAGAATACAAATGTCTTCATACAATAACAAAGAAAATGCCCTGAAGGCTATGTTAAAGAGTTTGATGAAAACATTTCAGATTGTATATGAAACCAGCACATTGTACCCCTTGATTGCACTAATGTACACAGCTATGATTTAATAAAAAAAAGATACCATCAGTCTTACCTAATAAATTTGCATTAGCATTATATAGTGTTTCCTCTGTTGGCAGAAATTAGCATATGTATATGCCATCAATACTTTTTAGCACTATAGCTATAATTGAAGACCCATCAACATACATTAATATCTTTTCAACAGATCTCAACTTTAAAGAAACTAGTAAACATTTTAAACATGTTTTAATAGTTTAAATTTTCACACCTTCTCACTTTAGGCTAGACTCTTTTTTCAGATACTTAAATGTCACTGTCACTGATTTCCTTCCTTACTTCCACTCCTGCAATAAAATTACTCAGTGTTCTGATCACCAGATGTTTACCTCCATGTTTACTTGACAATATGTGCTACTTTTTATGCCAATTATGCACTTACACTTTTCCCAATAAAACATGACTTACCTATTAACAGAAGACTTTATAAATGCATCTTCTTTTAACAGAATTTAGAATAGTGTTTGTTACGACCATGTGGGAACTCAGTGAGCATTTGCTGTTGGAAGGATGATGTGAAAGGCAGGCAGGGGTGGGACTTAGGTCAGGTAGTTATTGTGCTCTTACTTACAGTCTAAAGAAGCCCCACCACCAAAAAAAATTTTTGTGAAGGAATAAGAATATACATATAAGTATATTTCTGCATCTTAAGCTGCATTTGATTAGATAAGGTTGATGCATTTGGTTGAAAAAGTGTCCTGGTAAATTTCCACTGAGATGCCATTGCCTAATTAATATAAAAACTTGCCCATTTTTTAGGTCCATCCCTTCCATTTATACTTCTCTCACTAAAATGTAAGTCCTATGAGGCCAGAGAGCATTTTTTTCTTTACATATGTGACCGTCCCTGTCCCTAATATTGTACATTGAACTGGTAGTGCTCAGTATGTTTCTACTTGGATGCAATTGATGTATCAGATTTCACATAAGGATGTATTTATTGAGCTCTATGACAATGAATCGAATAAGCAACATGGAAGTTGGCAGTCAGTCAACTGATGCTTTTTCTTTTCCATGTTTCCTTTGGGAAACTGGTGGCCCCAAGGAAGGATGAATAAGAAAAGCATTATTTTCTGTCCCTGAAGAATGCCCTTGGCCACCGCCTATTTCCTAATCTAGGGCATCTACTACTATATTATTGGAAAGCATGAACCATTCAGTATTTTAAAATACAAGTCTGTGGAGTGTTTTGTTGCTATTGTTTTATATTTGTTTTTCCTGCCACTGAACTTATCTTACTGAGCATTAAATATTAAGTAACAGGGTCAATATTTGAGTTTGTCTAAGCTTTTATAATGTATATACATATAGGTGTTTGGTGGTAGAGATTTATGAACATGTTTTCATGAGTTCTTATTAAAAAGAACTTATCTGGGCTCAGCGCCTGTGGCTCAACGGGCTAAGGCGCCAGCCACGTACACCTGAACTGGTGGGTTCAAATCCAGTTTGGGCCCTCCAAACAACAATGACGGCTGCAACCAAAAAAATGGTCGGGCGTTGTGGCGGGTGCCTGTAGTCCCAGCTACTTGGGAGGTGGAGGCAGGAGACTCTCTTGAGTCCAGGAATTGGAGGTTGCTGTGAGCTGTGATGCCATAGCACTCTATCCAGGGTGACAGCTTGAGGCTCTGTCTCAAAAAAAAAAAAAAAAAAAAAGAACCTATCTGATGAGCCTTCAGAGCTCAGTCCTATAACTCAGTCCAGTGTTGAAGTAAGATTTTGGTACTGTCTACATCTTAAATAAACTCTATGTTTGCGTGGACATTGAAAGAATTTATTTAATTTTGACTTTCTTTAATGTACATGTATGCTTAGTTTCTAAAAATAATAAAGAAATAAAAAAAGTAACCTTATTCTTCAAATCAATACCTTTCATTTCCTGTAACCCTTTATGGACTGCAAATAATAATTCCATGAAGAAGGATAAATGGATGCAGTCTTTGTAAAGAGATACTCTGTGAAAGCTGAGTTCTAATGTGAAAGGCACCAGAATAATGTTCCCTTAAAAGAGTACATATATTTTAAAATGTTATTTCAAAATTTAAGACGGCTTCCTAGGGAATTATATATCCGTGAATTCAGTCATCAGTCTTTTTTAGTCTATTAAGGATAATTTATAATGCTAATAATTATGTTTCAAGAATCTATTAGTAAACCAGTAGCTATAAACTTATACATATATTCTCTGTGATTTCATTGGCAACTTGATTTCTAGTGTTCTAATTACTAATTGACTTGTGTCATTCACATTGACTTTTTTTCCTTCAGTCACTATACACAATACAAAATATGATTATAATTAAAAACTATAAATAAAATTTCATAGATCATTTTTGCCTGTTTCTATCATGCACTTATTGTCTAAATAAATTATCTACTTGGAATTCAATTCTACTAAGGAGTAAAAATATAAATAAGAAGGAATTAAACATTTAAATGCTTGCTATAAATTTAAAAGTCAGAGCTATTAAATGTCCTTTGTATTAAGTTCAGTAACAATGGATAGATTATATTAAGTGTCAGTTAAGCAAGTGGATGAAAAATGAGGGATTTTCATCCTTCAGTTAAATATGGTGCTAAGTGGTATGTGTTAGCATTAAAAGCAAATTGCTTATCACTTCAGTAATCACAGCATGGGACCATTCTATTGGAAGCTGTATTTCTAGTCTTTCTTAGTCTTCAGCTTTATTAAATAAATTAAATGATAATGGTTGGACAAGCAGAAGAAAAACTTTGATGGCATTATGACATTTCCATTTTATAAGTGCTCATAGGATACATCTCCAAAATGATCTTTTCTATACATTTTAGTCATTAAGGATTCTCACATCCAAACTATAAATACTTACACACACACACACACACACATATATATATATATATACACACACACATAAACAAATACATACACACAGTAGAACCTCCATAGCTGAACAACTCCCTACAAAGATCATATCCTTATCTTGACCTAATGTTCATAGACCAGGCATGTACCATGTATACATATCAGTGCAGTAGGCCTAGTTCCTTATGTTGACCAGCTCTGTATGTTAACTAGTTTGTTACAGTCTCTTAGGTGGTCACCTTACAGAGATTTATATAAAGGTTTATATATATATATATGTTTATGTAAAGGTTTATATATATATGTATGTATTTACACATATACACACACATATATATATGTATTTATAAAACATACACACACAAATCCATCTGGTCCAGCCCCCTATGCAAACCATAAATGCCTTCTACCATGTCACTTCCAGTTGGCTGTCTAGTTTAATCTTAAACACCTCTAGAGATAAGAAAAATCACCATTCCAAGTAAAAATGCTTACAATTGTGAAATTCTTGCAATAATTTAAAAATGTATGCTATTGGGTTTGAGATACCTGTGAGAACTTGTTTAATATAGCAGCAAAGAACTTTGGCAACTGGTGAGTCCTTAATAAATAGTTGCTGATGAGGCAAAATAAAGAAGGCTTGATCTCTTTTTAAAATCCAAATTCTTTCGAGTGCAGTGTATTTTACACTGCTTTTCTCTTCTGTGACAACTAATAAGTTGAGTGGTGTGGAGAGCAGATAAACTCAGGGGTGAGAGAGGTAACCTAGCATTTTGCCTCCTGGGATCCAGGAAAATATTCATTATTTCACAAAAAAATTATTATTTTTAATAATAATTTAATAATTTTACTATTAGTAAAAATATTTTCATTTTAAACTTCTTTTTTTTTTCCTTTTTTTTTTTATTGTTGGGGATTCATTGAGGGTACAAGAAACCATGTTACACTGGTTGCATTTGTTAGGAAAAGACCCTCTTACAATCGTGTTTTACCCCCAAAAGGTGTGGCACACACCAAGACCCCAAGA